>CAHIKZ030004385.1:2245000-2287500 GCA_903632075.3 Acanthosepion pharaonis | reverse complement strand
TCGAGCTATTGCCTCGTCCACTGAGCCGCGATAGGAAGTTTTTCTCCACTGAGTCGATCCTCCAGATATAAAAATCCACAATTCGCCCTTGCATGGAATATTGCTGCCATATATGGTCTGGTGCCCCTTCTGTTTGCCTCGAGGTTCTTGATAGGCTCCAGAGGCGGATATGCAATATGGTTGGCCCTGTCCTGGGGTCTCGTCTACAGTCACTTTCTCACAGACGCGCCGTCGCCTCCCTCTGTCTGTTCTACAAATACTTTCATGGAAATTGCTCCAAGGAGCTGCATTCGCTGGTTCCCAGACGTCATGAGTTCCAGCGCCCTACGAGGCTAGCATCCCGCTCTCACCCCTCACTGTCGAAACTCCTAAATGTAGCCGTCTCTTCTACTCTAATAGCTTCATGTCTCGCACCTCTCGCCTGTGGAACTCCCTTCCCTTCTCCTGTTTCCGTGTGAGCTATAATCTCCAGCTATTCATGTGTAATGTCAATCGACATCTCCAGTTGCCTTGTTCTATCCACTACCCTCATCCTTTCTTCTATCACTCCTATCCGATCTTGCTATTTCCTGTAATCCTTGCATCCTAGTGGCTTCCCGCCTTGCTTGGGGTGAAACACTTAAAATATATATATATATATATATATATATATATATATATATATATATATATATATATCGTTCGCCGATTGAGTACTATGGGGAAAGGGAAATTTTAAAACAGTCTATAATCCTGCTTATAACACATCACTCCTCATTTATGAATTAAGTCATTTGGCTGCGGATTTGGCGTTAAAATACATCACGTTAATACATTAAAAGAGTATCTTTCTCTACCTGCGCTGATAGCTTAGGGGGAAAGAGTATCTGACTGATGCCAAATTGGTCGAGATAGAAGCAATCAAATGTCTAGCCACACTGATGACCTGTGATACAACGAAACCGGCATATATATTAATAGTATCGATTGGTAGCGTAATTGTTCTGTCTTGTCGATTGAGACAGAGAGAAATGTCTGTGGGTGTTTAACTAGGTGACTGTTTTTTATGCTTTCTTTCTCATTTTTTCGGCTTTTCTCTTGCCTTTTCATTTCATTGGTTTTGTTTTTCTAATTTTTATTTCCTTTGGTCACTTGACAGTTTTTCTTGGTTTTAGCAATACCTTGCTTTGTTATATATATATATATATATATATATATGTATATATATATATATATATATATATGGTTGGATAGATGTGAGTTTGTGACCCTGGGTTTCACGCTTTAGCGATCGTCAGACAAACTGATTCATGTTTTAAAAAAATTGGGTTTATGTAGATTGCGTGTATTGGTGTTATTGTGAAAGTGGTGGGGGAAATTTCGTCGTTTTGTCATTCATCGTACTAACGCAAACATCGATGTATGCAGAACTATACATAGGACTCATACATATAAAACATATGTGGGCAGTTTCGGCTATGACACATGTATGTATACGGGTGGTGTTATATCTATACATACGCATTTGTATGTTGAAATGTTGAAATTTAAACATTCGAAGTGTGGCGGAAATGTCTCGTTATTGTATACATGTCATATTAAGTGTTTTCGCGCTGAAAAATATTTCCTCGCATGTATGTATATGCGTGTGATGGGGTTTGTGTAAAATTATGATAGATAAAAATTATTATTATTTATATTTATTTTTAAATTTTTGAAAAAAAATGGGGGTTTATATGTTATATTTAAAGCTGGTTATTTGTTTTTTTTTTTTGGTGACTGTGTATATGTAACAGGTAGAAATTTGTAATCCTTATTGGATAATTTATATGGTGATGTTTAGTTTAATATTCAATGTGCTGGGTGAGAGGGTAGTTCAATTTAATAACGGGTCTATATGATATGATGTGATAGTAATGTTTCAAGGGATTGGAGACAATGATAGTTAGTTAATAGTTGTTGTAAATTGGTAGAAATTGTAAATTGGTAGAAATGATTAGTAACGGTGGTGGGAAAATGATAAAACCATGAATGTAGTTATAGTGGTGGTAGCTTGAACTAAAAAGTGGTTGTTGGTATTTTATTTTATTTTGTTTTATTTTGTTATATGTATTAATTTATTTTGGTATAAATCCTGATAATAGGTATTCTGTGTAAAATTATGGTAGTTGGAGATTGCTATAATTTTTAATATTTTAATTACAAAATTATTATTGTTATTATATTAAAGCTGCCTGGTAATAGGTGTTTATTCTCATGGTTACATATGGAAATTATATCTGATCATATTGTTTTAAGGTATTAAATATGCTGGGGGAGTAATAAAGATTGTAGTGGATTTATATGTTAATAGTGGGAGTGATGTGTAAGTGATTGTGCTGTGCGTTGGTCGTAATGATAATATTGTTAGTTAAAAGGTATTGTAGTAAAAGTGATTACTAATGGTGGTGTAATTATAATAATGATAGATGCAATTATTTTGATGGTATCCTGAAATTAAATTGTGATTGTTGGTGGTTTGTCTGTTTTATCCGTTTGGTATGAATTCGGATAATAGGTACTTGTATAGGTTAGCTCTATCTCTGATATTGAGCGCTTTCTAATAAGTACCACGCATATAATATATAAATAATTATACATACTTATATTTATTTATATTTATATACACTTTTCACACACACACACACACACACACACACACACACACACACACATATATATATATATATATATATATATATATATATATATATATATATATATGTATGTATATATATATATATATATATATATAAAGAGGAGTGACAAATTCATGTAAGTCGGGGACTAGATAATTATAATATTCTTTTCGTATTGTTTATTCAAAGTCAATGAAATTATTAATCAGTGAAGTTAATAATTTTGTTCTGCATTGAAAGAGACGTAAACATATTTTTCTCGAATGTGCCTGACTGAGACAGTAAAAGTCACAATCCATAATCACGACATCGTGTATAAATCAGTAAATGCAAAATATTTTTCAATCTAGAGACATACATAAGCATAAAAGTTACGTAAAAATTGTTTGTCATAAAGTTTAAATACAACTTATATAAAAGCCTACATATGATGCTGATGAAGAAACATCTGTGTTGTCAATAATGAATTCATCTCGAGTTCATTCTAACAGTATGCTGAGCGAACCTTGTTTCACTTTCTGGGAGAGACATCAAAATCTGACATTGTTGAAAATCAGTACCTACCCAACTCTTGGTTACGGTGAGTTTTTGGTAGCATAGGCGTTAATGGGTTCCGAACATCTCCGTGTACCAAATTTCCCTCACAACGCCATGTTAGGTGTCCAGGCATTTTCCACACAGGTCACACACAGGGATCCACCTCCACAAACCAGCAACATCAAGAGGTCGCTTTCTAGACAAATCGTACACGTTAAGTTTCTCATAGTCATAAATAGAAATGTCTAAACCTGTTTGTGTCTGTGTGTGTGTCTGTGTGTGTGGCACTGTGGAGTAATGGATAGCGGCTCGGATTCACACATACACACACACACATATATATATATATATTTCATGTGCCATCGAAACTTGTTTTTTAGCACACTTGCAAATTTTTTCTGATATCTTGTGTATTTTATTTTATTTTCTCAAATAATGTTGATTTTTCGGCTTTTCGATTATCGGTCGTATAAGTTTTTCTCCTTCAGTGAATTAGATTTGTTATCGCATTATTCCGCCAATTAACCTCATTTTAATATATAGGGAATGAGATGACTGGTCATATTACCAAACAATACCGACCGCCTGAAAAAGCCCCACATCCTGCCTTATGGGGAGGACTTGGGTAAATAACGGGGAGTTAACAAAATTAACCTTTTATTACAATAATCTGTGTCGTCAACCACGTACCATATAATTATCCAGAATAAATTATTCTTATTTTCTATATACTCACAGAAATCAAGCACAGATTTGAACAAAATGGACGTCATTTTACATCTGAGGAACCTTTCAGCCAACATTTTTTCAAAGATATTCGTTGGCAAACTGCAAAACAATCAAATACATAACCATATTAACGAAAGAGGAGGGAAAGTTGGAACGCGATTAAAATAATATAAATTATATTTTATTAAGGATAATTACTTAAAAATGAAAAACAATTTGCACAATTGTATAAAATGGAAAAAAGACACTCACAGTCCCTCCAACAACCGTAAGAAGCGCATAAAATGCTCCTTTTGTCTACACAGACTCGGCTGGTGAAATTGTATATACATCGCCTAGAGAACTCGGGGATGGTAAACCAAGCGAGCACTGTGAAGAATTGAAAACTCTGTGTTTTCATAGCGGCGCAGTCCGGACTGTCCAGCAAATGGTGTCCACTCGACAAACCCCAACCTGGGTAGTTCTTGAAGATTGGCTTTGACTACTTGAACGCAATATATATATATATATATATATATATATATATATATATATATATATATATATATATATATAATTATTTAATTTATTTTAAATTTTTATTTAAATTACTTTCAAATGGTTAACACAAAGCCATGTTTTCACACATTAAAACAATCTCTGGGAAATTGTGAAAACATCATTAGCTAACTGTTAAATCAGAGAAGGAATTATTGACTGGTGGAAATATACTGATAGAATAAAAGAATGATAATCAAAACATTATTTGAGGATAATAAGAAAACAGCGATTAGACTCATGTCTTATTCGCCAAAGACTAAAAGCTTACGAGGCAATTCTTCCTTTCAATATTGTACAAAAACAAGAAGCAAAACTTTCTTATTTCATTTCTCGATGCTGATAGTTAACAAACTGCACTTTACTTTACGCAAACTTAATTAATTAAGATGCACTTACATTGAATTGAATTGCCGCGGGAGATTCCTTATAGGCTTCCTCCTTGGCGATAATGTGCAGACTTGGGTCCCTCGATAGAATTTTGACCCCTGGGGGTGCTTGCCCTTCCATCTGATGTGAATCGACGAGTGCTTGAGAAGAATAGACCAGCATCCTATTCCATCTTCGTCAATTTACACAGCCAATTTAGTTTAACTCGTGGGACCGATTATTCTGACTAAATGTGACTGGGGAAATTAAAATTTTTGCATAAATGTGTATGTAAGTATCTCGTTGGAATTTATAAGAATATAATTATATTTCCGATACGTGATAATGTACTGAGATGTAACTAGGAATTAGCAATTGATGTTTAATGTCTAATACACACACACATAAACGCATATATACTGCCCGTCATACACATATATATGCTGCCGGACACGCACGCGCACATACACATAGATAGATAGATAGATAGATAGATAGATAGATAGATAGATAGATAGATTCCAGCAACTATCGGTACATCACAACAGGAGGAATGTTTAAAATCATTGAAGGGCACACTATTTACATTATTCGGACTATTGTCCTCATCTTTGTCACCATATTTGTCACAATGTTTCGGCCATTCAGTATCTGTCTATATTTCTGAGATGAGGTATTATGTACACTATTTACATTATTCAGACTATTGTCCTCATCTTTGTCGCCATATTTATTACAACGCCTTAAACGGGTATTGAACTCACACACTTTGAGTCCTGTCACTGGATCCAAACGTTTGAGTTCAATACCCGGTAAAGGCAGTGGTGAACTTGGAGAGGGGAATTAATAGAAGATAACTGATAACTGACATCCATTGAAATATGGCATGTGGAAATAGAACAGTCTACCCTGTGAGCGAAATAAAGGGTTCAGTTCGACATACCAATCACCTGAAGATGGCCGGAGTGTACAATGGCCAAAATGTTGTCATAAATATGGCAACAAAGATGAGGACAATAGTCCGAATAATGTAAATGGTGTACATAGTACCTCATCTCAGAAATATAGACAGATACTGAATGACACGTTCGCAACTCTGCTGTTATTTGCCCTAATTTTATTTGCGACCGTCTAATTCATTTGTCATTGATATATGGATACTATATGTTGCAATAAGAACTATTTAACCTCCTTACTAATATGAATGGACTGATCCATTCATGATAAGTAGTCCTGTGTAATTATCTAAAATGAAAAGAAGATAATACTCTTTCAGTGACTTGTCTAGCTGAGTATTAAATACTACTATCACGACTGTCGAGTTAAGCGTTGTCTTGCCAGACTCCACATCACAACAGTCTACAATATTTGTTAAGCATAAGTCAGCAATAAAACAACCTTTTGCTCTTTCTATTTTAGTTTCTTCTTGCTTTCCACATATCCGTTCAATTTTCTGTTCCATATAAACTTTTATTTCACACGTATACCTTGCATTGCTTCTAATAGCGATCTTTCTACATTTCCGTGTTCATATTACAGAACTTTTTTTTTAATTTTAATGTTTCAAAACTCATACAACATGGCTGTCATCCTACGGTCATTATACTATTTTAACTTTTAAACATATTACTAAAATGCTTTTCGTCATGACTCTGTTTTTCTCAAATGTCATCTATTCTAATATTATGAATCAACTTTTTACTTTTCTATTTTCTCTTTAATGTTATTACATATCCGCACAATATTTGTTCTCGTGATTTTGTTCTTCTGTTTTATTTTATGAATATTTTCCGATATTCAGCTGAAATTGATGTATATTTTATTTTATTTCTGTATTTCCTCTTTAGATCAATTAGCATATTTGTAATGTAACTTGTACTTCAGATATAAAAGGTAAAATGTCGTCAGCAACTCACAAATGACTGAAAATATTCTCTGTATTTTTACTGCCATTCAGTGCAAGTTAATTTTCGGAAATATACTTTTAAGACCTGCTGTAAGTAGATCAGTTGAAATCGTATCACTCATTTCCTAATTTTTATTTTATCTTTTTGTGCTGCCCAATTAACTGACGACGGTTATTTACATATTCACAATAACTTTCAGATAAATGTGGGACTGTGGTAAACATCCTCGCGTTATAGTCAAACAAAGTTAAATAAACTGAGTTTTTCATCCTGTTTATTGTCATTATTTAGACGTTTTAATTGTTTGGTCTATTGTTGAGTAGTCAATCCTAAAATATACCTACACGCTTATACAAATTGATTGAAACAACTCCTTTTGATTCCTTTCTTTTACACCCACTGAAGTGACAGGGTGTAATCGATTTATTTATTTATTTTTACTCAGATTAGGTCATTTTAATTGTTGGGCAGTAATATGAATCTGTTTTCAGGGTGTGTGATGAAAATTGTTTAGCTTTGAAAAATATTGCATCATCCGTGTTTGCATCAGATTTATACCACGACCAGACCAGACACTATTGTCTCGACTGTCGATTAGTTGTCCTACGGCCATTGCCTGCTACGGTCTTTACTCTAAGGAAGCGTACGAAAATTGTAATGCGGCACGAACAGATATATATATATATAAAATACGTCAGTAGGTCAATTAATAGGCTAATTAATATTACAATGAATAATCCATACAAAAAGTAAATTAGTAAGGTTAATGATATAAAATGGCGAAATCCCTTTGCTAGCTAAAGTTTAAAGATGCATTAACCTACCAATAACTTTACTAATCTACTTTTTGTGTGAATGATTCATTGTAATATAAATTGAACTGCACCACATATTTGATTTAAAAGAACTGATCCGCCGTGCAAATTTTAGGGATAATAAGTGAGACATTACTCTATTTATTGAACAATTTAGTTCATGCCACATTGACTGATAAACTCTGAACACAAAAATATTATCAAATTCCCATATTAGTAAAAACACACTCACTTAAATCCCCACCCCCAATCAACCTTAGCGATGCAACTGCACGCTCCACAAGTTTGTATCCGTTATCACAATTAAAAAAAAATAACTATTTCGATTCGCATAATATTTTTCGTCTCGGATACTACTTAAATTTTACCAAAAAAATAATTTCCATTCCTGAAGATGACTAAATGTACAGTCGAAAATACTTGCGTATTTAAGTAAGACCTAATACAGTAGAAGAGTTTAAAAACAAGGAGCATAACAGTCATGCATCTTAAAAATTTACTTAGCAAAGGGATTTCACCATTTGATATCATTAGCTTTACTAATTTACTTTTTGTATAAATGATTCATTGTAATACATACATATATATATATATATATATATATTTATTAAAGACATTTTTATTTATGTTTAACGTTGTTATTTTATAGATACAAGTATTTAAGCAAATGCTCTGTTTAAGATAAACAGTATTAAATAACATTTACCGGCCTGAATGTCCGAGAAATTTTCATAGAAAATATTCGTTCATAGACAGGATTCGAACCTGCATCCTATACGGAACTGTCATATACGCTGACATGCCTTACCATGAACCTTATGGTAGACAAGGTCGAATTTACTGTTATAAACTACAATCTTCCATGAATCTCGTACATTCATAACTGCTCTGGCGTATCGAATGTAAACAAATGACGTCATATGTTAAGAAATGGACAAGGTCCGACAATTTATTTATTAAAGACATTTTTATTTATGTTTAACGTTGTTATTTTATAGATACAAGTATTTAAGCAAATGCTCTGTTTAAGATAAACAGTATTAAATAACATTTACCGGCCTGAATGTCCGAGAAATTTTCATAGAAAATATTCGTTCATATTCGTTTCGATTAAACTGGAATGTTATAGATTGGTTTCATGAAAGGGGCTACATCTCGAGAAATAGTTATTGGATTTGTCAAATGTTTGTTGGAATATAGTTTTTGATATAACACAATGATACTTTTGGTAAAAAATAAAGAAAAGGTTTACAATGTAAAATAATTAACCTGTAAAACATGGTGGGGACCTTGAAAATTTGAGATTTTGATTTAACGTATCAGCTTGAGAGGAAATTCACCAGGATTGTTAGGAAAATCTTCATTTTATCCACTGCTTAGAACTAATATATATATTTTTGCGAAATTCATCATCACCCAACAACATAATGAAAAAATATCTTGGAATAAATTCTGAAAAGAGGACAATAAATATTACAAGAGGGATTGACATTCTTAATCGCTTAATTTAAATTCAATCGAAAACTTAGCTTATGAATTAAAAACTGATATTCTGAAACGGAACCCATCGGACGTAAGCAATCCCGAATAATTACGCATGGATGAATTGTCGAGAACAACTATCTATAAATGCAAGATCCATAAGGAAGTTTACAAAATGATGATTAACAGTGAACGGTAAATGATTAATCTGAAAAAATAAGGGAAGTTTCTGAGTTGAAAGCATATGATTCTCATTCTCTCTCTCTCTCTGTCTGTCTCTCTCTCTCTGTCTCTCCCTCTTCCTATATATATATATACGTGACAGGTTCATTAAATCTGTCTCCAAACACTATTCTTATTATTTGTGATTAATGGAGGTATTTCAAAGAAAGTGACAGAAACGACGTATTTTCATCAATTGTAATAGAAATGTATTTACTTTATACTGCAATAATCGACTTTTAGGATACCTTAAAAATCAATATTTGTTTAATAAAATAAATGTATTTTGTTATTAGGCTATGAATTTAATATGAAGTGTTATATAAAATATAGGGGACGCGTTTATTGGTGAAAATTCGTCAATCTATCTTGCCCTCTCCTCTCTCTCTCTCTCTCTCTCTCTCTCTATATATATATATATATATATATATATATATATATATATATATATATATATATATATGTGTGTGTGTGTGTGTGTATGACGTTCGTGTATGTGTATCTCTCTTCCTCTCTCTCTACACACGCAATAGTGTATCTCTCTATATATATATACATATATGTCAATAAACACATACACAGAAATATATATATATGTGTGTGTGTGTGCGTGTGTGTGTGTGTGTGTGTTAATGTAGCTAAAAATATCTCTTTCCACCCAAGAAACCCTTTCAGAAATCCAGATTTTCGGTCATTCAGACAATGGGAAGTATAATGAACAGGAAACTTTTCAGCATCTCCTTCTCATTAATTTACCAGTTTCTTTATTTCAAACACAGAGTCTCTCTCTCTCAAACACTTAGACCAGCACACGTACAGACACACACACATATACACACAAACATAAACACACACACACACACACACACATATATATATATATATATATATATATATATATATATATATATATATATATATATATATTCACACATACATACACAGCAATTACATGTGTCTTATTCCAATGTAACGGCACTCTGTTCAAGTCCAATATCCGGCCTCTTCACTTTGCCATCAACGACCAACAATAGAGAGGACATTATTTTGTTGCGTATAAATCAACAAAGAAAAACAATATGCACCTTGATTAGGATAGATTAATTAAATGCTTTCTCTTTTTACCTCTATTCAGTAAAAAACAAAAGCTTTTTCTATTTACTTATATTAATCACCTAAGTAAACAGGGGGTTGTTTTTCCGAAGCGACTATTTAAAAAGAAATCTAAATAAAATATCCTATCAGCTTCTTATCGAGAATGTTGAGCTATAGGTTTTCGGACACAACTTATTGAAACAGTCTATAACAGATTCTGTTTTTCTTTTTTATTATTATGGCAGGGTTTTCTTTAGGTTCTTCTGAAATAATTATCAAGACGAAAAAGAAATAAAACTAATTCTCTGTTCAAGGAGCAATAAATATTTCTAAAAATTCTAAATCTTTATTTTATTGATTATCTCCAAAATTGCAACTTTGCAGAAGAATCACTTTCAAAACGTCTGTTAAATTGGTGATTCCATTTCATGGAGAATATTGGTAACCTTTCATGTCATGTTCTTTCAAGGTGTAGGCGATCATCACTCCTCACAAACTCTTTTTTTTATCTGTGATTATATTCTTGGGAAACGTAATGGAGGGCTTTCTCTTTGCCTACTCAACGGTTAGAAATTAATAGTTTTCCTTCTATTCGACTATTTTCTGCCTAAGTCCAGTCTACCTTCTTATTTAATCCATAGTTGTGGGAAACAAGAGACGGATCCGTACCTTTCCAGAGAGATTTGTACGAAATTGGAAAGGATTAAAATAAAATTCATGTCATCGTAACGTTTACGGATTAATATCAAAAGATATTGACAGGATAACATGATTAATAATACGATTAAAAACGATACACAGTTACGTTAACATAAAATCATTTATTTATGAAAGTCAAGTTTAGATATCAGTATGATAAATAAATTACTAATTAAAAATAAATTAATGTTATAGCGAATGAAACCGCACTTGAATCTTGTCAGATTCTCTGAAATATTGCAAATAACTTCGTTCCTTTTTTTAATTAATTTTAATACATGAACAAATTTAACAAATCAGTCAATAAAATAAAATAATCAGCAAAAGTTTTAGGGGAAGAATACGGATACAAAAATGAAATATAAAAACCATACAGTAAGAAAATTTTGCGTGTTGAAATTTAGTACAGGCTCCAGTAGCGGCAGGGATCAACCCATACACCTGGAGGGGGCAATTTGTTACCTATGCCTGAGCATGTATACATACATGAGGTTTTAGAAAAGAAATGTTGAACATGTCAGAATTACTTATGACTGTGTATTTTGCAGACCAGAAGACACAGAGACAAAAATCTACAAAAATGGGCTTAAAATTTCCAACATCAGATCAATCGATTCAAATCGGGCTTATATTTTTCTGGAATGTATTTAAATGCAATGTTCATGGTAGAAAGGTATATTAAAGTGAAAAAGTAGAATGTAGACATTTTTGCATATTGGAGGGTACTTTACAGACCATTTCTGCTGTCCTCTTTCACTTTATGCACATGATTTCATCTGATTTTATGATTCTTTTTTGTCATAATGTGTCTAAGTTAAATTTCATTTTATTATTTGAAAAAGGCTTCAAAAAACAATAATGTATTTTCGTGTAACAAAAAACTTTTCAGGTTGTATCTTACTGGTTAAAAAACATGCCGACTCGAATGTAAGAAAGTATATTGCAGAGGAACACGCAGAACAAATGATTTCCATGAACTCATATCATTAATATCCTAATTCTCCGTATCATTGCCATAAGTATCATCTAATTCAGCTTCCGATTCACTGTCATATAGGGCTAAAATTAGTGGCATCCTCATTGACAACGTTTTTACAGTTTCCACACTCATAAAGATTGCTGCAAAGAAACACTGAGTTTGAAGGATCCGCAAGCTCTACGATTGCATCTGTTTTTTTTTGCAACCACAAGAAGTTAACTCCAAGATTATGTTGCGTGCTGGCTTCTTCGATCCCCATTCAATCTGTAGGCTACCGTCATGAGATGAGTCTTTATTCATTGCTATTTGAATTATTCTGCTGTCTTGTTTTCATTCGAGCACTTGGTCATTTGCTCGTTTGATACAAGGTATCCTTTGTTGGAGGCACTTTATCAGGATATGCAAAAGTCCTTCTGTTGGTCAAGAGATTGTAACGTGAGACATCAACACTAGTCTCATTTGTTATCCAATATAAAAGACATACATATACTTTTATGACTTCCAGTATAATATTTGGAATGACTGTACTCTCTCCAAGTAAGCATGCTGCCTCAATAAATCGTTAGTCGGACTTTGCTACTTGAAGGCAATTCTTCTTCCTTTATGCCACTGATGCTCCTAGTAGAATCACAAGCGTGAAAATCTGGTACAGCTTTGGCCAATTCAGCTGATATATCTGTACAATCAATATCGTAGATCACTTATTTGGATCCTGAACCAAAGTCCAGTAGCAAGTTAGCCTGGATCAATTCTTTGGAGGACAATGATAGAACCCCAACATCAGAGTCCACTCTAGCAATTCTAACATGATCACATCCACGAGAAGATGCATATTTTGCGCACAAAATATCTTTGTGGCAGCTTCTTGGGCTGACATTAGGTCAGGAGCTTCTAATATACTGTAGATGGGCTTTCTCCATTGGATGAGATAGAAAACGTTCTGTCCTTCAACGTTATGTAGAGCTGTATACCATTCAACATTCTTACATGTTTCTCAATTCATTTCAAGCCAACCATTATGAAATTGATGAGATATAATATATTTTGTGGATGCTGCAGAAATTTAGAAATTTGTATCAGCAAAATTTGCTCCTCTCTTAGAGCTGATACCAGATTTATATGTTGACCGGTGACCCCTTTCCAGGGATTTTCTGGAATCCCGAAGATATTAATCGGTTGGAATAAAGGTAAACCTGCAACTTCCACTCAGCACCTTTTGAATTAAATAGTCGGAGATTTCGGTAAAAGTCTCAATTGTTTTTGGCATCCTGTGAAATAGCACCATGACATTGTAAATACTTGGTTTGTTCTGTGGTATGTTTGCCAGCTGAGGTATATTCTCTGCAAGACAAGCAAACAGCTTTGACTTCACAGTGTTTTGCCACGGTACCAGCAGGATGGCACAGTGACAGAGGATGAAGATATCTTAAACATCAACACCTCTTCAAGATCAATGCTTCTGCTCCTTTGTATAACAAGAAATCATTCAATTGGATTCAATGCTCTCAATGCAGTAGAACTTTCATTTGTTCTCAACTTCTTTTTGATGATCATTTCATCAAAAGGAGACAATTTGTTCTTCTTGCGGGGCTCGTAAAATGATTGGGTGCCTCTAATAAGTCGCATCTAAACAAAAGATTTCAAACAACTATTTCTAATTTCTTCTGCTCACAGTAAATCAAAACAACATAATAAGTAATTCTAACATTTCTTTTCCAAAACTTCATGCATTCATGCATGCTTTGGTATAGTTAATTTAGATTTATGGGTTGCCCCCACCTACCCGACCTTGGAGGCTGTACTAATTCTGTATTTAGTAGTTTTGTAGTATTTGATTACCAACCGAGGAAATAAATCGATTGTCAACAGAATGAAAAATTAACAACGATGAAATAAAGCGTTATTTTCAGCATTTGATAGAGACTATTGAAATCTTATGATAGCTGCAAGGAACAGCAACAGAAAAGCGTTTTAAAAATGGTATCAAACTTGATCAGATGTATTTCTCTTTCTTCATATATATATATATATATATATATATATATATATATATATATATATATATAATTAAATTCGTAACAAATCAAAAAATATGAATCTTAATAATTTTTTCATTCTTATTTATATTTCTGAATGGGAAAATTTTTTGCATTTTTAATTTTAATTTTTGACATATTTTCATTATTTGTATCTCGTGTTCATTTTGTAAGTATGTATGCACAAATATATAAGAAGAATAATACTATTGAAAAAGTCCTGTGGTCAAGTTAACCTCAATCATTTATTCATGAAAGTCGAGTTTACATATCTTAGAAAAAAAAACCATTAAATGTTTTTATTCAGAAAGTTGTTTGAATGATAAATAAAACTGATGTATTTACTTTTCTAAAAGATAGTGTCTGGTTTCAAAAAAGGCATACGTAATTCACAAACATGGCAGTCTCAAATACGCGTGTGCTGACGTGTGTGCTATATTCCTGTGAGACATCTGATCTGTAGCACAGACAATTAGAGGCGCTGGCGAAATTCCACCAAAGATGTTTAAGATCGAATCTTGGTATTAACTGAATATTCCACACACCAGACACCATGGTCCTGGAAATGGCTAATGCAATCAGCATCGATCAGCATCGAAGCGCACAGACATCGCCACAGGCTTCGCTGCTTTGAAGACAGCTGAATAACCAAGTAAATACTCTACGGTTGTCGACCACAGATAAGCATTTCAAAACTTTTAAAGCTTACCTTGCAGCCTGCCATATAGAGTATCCTGAGTGTAAAAGTACTACTTTTGATCGAAATATGTATAGCGGTACAATTCATGAAGGCACTATGATCTTCCTCGATCATGTAATGGGTTGGACAAATATAAAGCGTATAGTGAGAAAAAGTGAAATAATTGATCTATCAATTGGCATTGTATAAGTGTAGAGGAGTTTGTCTCCAAATCAGGCCAATTTAACCTATAGTCCTATTGGTTAACAATTTACAAATTCCGATCAATACTATATTGGGAATATGTTGACATGTGGAGTGTGTCAGAAGACCAGAAGAAACCTTTCCGGTCTCATTCGCCATATAAAAGCGCACGTGCAACTTGAACAGAATTTACAAAACAAGCCAGGCCCTATACATAGCAACGTAGATTGCCGCGTTTGCAATAAGTATTGTAAGTCATTTGCTGGTTCAAGGAGGTACACGTTTAATATATCACTTATGCTGTGAGTGACCTGTATCTACCTCGTGGCATCTCTGTGTGTTGAAGTTTGTCTAGAGGCTAATAATGAAAATCATAATGTATGTCGTTCATATTTCCTTTCTCGTATTTATTCCGATTCTGAGAGGTTACCGATCATCATTGGGAATAGATTCATTGAGGTTGTATGAAGAGTAGACATTTTTTTCCATATAGAAAATATCTGTTTTACACGCTACTGATATTCAAGGGAAACAGAAATGTTAATATAAATTATTCCTATAGCAAAAATTGAGAGGTTTAGAATTACTATAACTGCTTCAGTTAGATTTGTACCGAGAAAAGTTCGAGTCCTCAATTTACTCGACTAATTTACTGATAGCTGTGCGTGATGAACTCTTTAAACAGTAGCGATTTTAATATTGCTAATGAACATTTCAAGTTTGACAATGACATTAGATATATAACAATTTTCCTTTAGTCTGTGTTTGGGTTTAATTAGAAAGATACTTGGTAAGACTCAAATTTACTATAGTAGCTATATAACAAAAGACTACAGTTTTAACAATATCTATACAATAGGTGCTTGTTATTATAGACTGTATTTTATTTATGCAACCTGTCATTTAATGACGTGGATTATTGTGGCTGCCCACAACTTACTTTCTTTTGTTACTCGAAGTAACTTTCGCGCCTTTATCATCATTCTTTGTCCCTGTTTTAACATTCAGTCACCCAAAGTCATTAAGTAGTTTACTCACTGTTTTCATCTGCTTCTCTTGTTTTTAGTATGTTCTGTGAGTACCAAATGTTCTTCACTTTTATTCATTATATTTCCCAGGAATTTAAGCTATCTATTTTTGATTGTCTTATTGTTTGTAATTTACTCAAATATTCTGTTCATAGTCGTCTCTGAATTCGTCGGTAGAACCACACGTCTGTCATTTTAAGTGACTTCATCTATGAAGATATGTTCAGCATTCTCCTGCATTGACTGTTATATAGCAGTATAGATATTACATCGCTGATCAGTACTCTTATGTTGTATCTAAATAGATATTCATATATAAACTATTTATTTTGAATGTCATACCTCTATCTTTTATATTGTCGCCAACGGTATGTTTTCGCGTTCTGCTAAAACAAAATAATAAATAACAAGATTTCTAATACAAGTGTGTTTCTATCTGAAAGCTAGACATTACAATACTCCAACATTTAGTGCCATACTAAGCTCTGCTTCTTTGCTCTACTTGTCGAAGCCTTCTCTTTCTTAATTTATGAGACAATTGCGAGTGGATAAAATTGTTCGCAAATCATATATCATTTTTAACACAAAGATTGGATTTAAATCAAGAACCTCTGTTTCCAATTCGTCATTGTTTCAGAGAACCAAGGACGGTTTGTGAAAACTAATTATATATAAGTATTTATTTTTACTTTTTGTAGAATTTCATGTAAGAAAGTGATTTCAAAGTCCTTAGTTTTGTAATTACATATCTATATAGATATAGAGATTTCCAAATATGTTTCAGCATTTGCGTCGATATGTCGACTATATTCTTTTCTGGTTAACTTACATAATATTTGCCAATGATAACTTTGGATAATTCTTTTAAACATATTGTTTTCATAGGAATATACCAATTATCAGAGTTTTCAATTTTTTTTTTGGCTGTCACTAAAACATCAGAGGAATTTGTTCAAAGAAAATAAATTGCTTTTCCTATCATTAATGGGATTCTGAGTTAGAATTTAAATCGACAAATTAAACAAACAAAACTTGCGTGACTTCAAGCATGAACAATATCTTGTGAGATTAAATCAATATGAAATACATGAAAAATGAATCAACACAACCAATTAATAATTAGAATGACTTAAATAAAATTATATTTATTTTATTTTGCACAAAACCTTTAAAATCAAACACCGAAAGATACAATTCATATATATATATATATATATATATATATATATATATATATATATATATATATATATATATAAAGGGTTTTGGTGAAATAAATTATTGTAATGGTACCTTAAAGTGGTCTGTTTTTCATTAAATATATATATATATATATATATATATATATATATATATATATATATATATATATATATATATACGTACAACAGCAAAATTGACCAAATCGTGTAACAGCAAAAGTGTTCAGTTGTTAGAGTAAGCTTATATACTGTTATCTTACAAATGATTAAAGATACCTTACTGGTATTCTCCGAGGCTCTTATAACATTATTAGACTCTACATTTAGTAATAAGAATGTATAATTACTCTCTAAGCTTAACAGAAATATTGTGGTGAAATCGATCATAAACGAAAATGACATGTCCATCATTAATTAATTACAGCTAAGAATTGGAAGCTCATGAAAGATTGAAATAAATTTCAAATATTATTGCTCGGATGGAATATTATTGGAGTTAAAATATTTACATGAATTTTAGTCTAATTTCAAATTTGATTTTAAGCTCAAATGAACATCTATGATTGAAAATATGTTTGTAAATAAGAAATATAAATTCTAAATTAAGTCGACGCTGGTTTAGAAAACGTAAGTAAACAAAGTGTGGCGTTAAGAAATCAAAAATAAAATAAAATAATTTCCAATAATTTGAAATAATATAAAGTAAAATAAAGTAGTAGTAGTACTTATAATAATAGTACATATCAATGGAAACAAAATGATTTAAAATAAAATAAGAAAAATAAAGTAAAATGAAATAAGAGCTTTGTATAGGAAGATATAAATATGCAAATAAACACATTAAAATACTTAAATGAATTATCGTTGGTTTTGAATTTGAAGTTAAAATTTAAGATTGAAAATAAAGTTGAACAAAAGAAATATAAATTCTAATTTAGAGTGACGCAGGTTTAACAACTAGAAGTGATGTTATAAAATCAAAGCGGGCAACTTTGATTATTTTCGGGAACCAATAGGGTAATTAATAATAATATTATTAATATTAATATTCCTAAAAAAAACAAAAAAAATGAAAGTAGTAATATCGGTAATAATAAAATAATAAGATATGCCATGATAAAGTAAGATGAGATAAGGTCAAATAAAATAAAGTACAAGGAAAGCCATATTACAGAATCTTGTAAATAAGCAAATAATTAGGCAAATAAGTGAATAAGGCAAATAAGTGAATAATTAAATTAACAAAATGAATGCAAAAAAGACAAAAATAAGGCAAAAAATACAAAATAATAATTATGTACTGAAAATTGTAATGATAAGATAATAGAAAAATGGAAAGGCAAAAATGTCAAATGCATTATCGTCTGAAATAATTAGTTGTACAATAAAGGTAGAAAGATTAATATCAGTACTAGTAAACATGAACACCTGATCCAGCAAGAGTATATAAATATGCGTCAAATCTTAGATGTTATGATCATTGAGTGATATGCGTCGGTGAATTACGTTTGTGATTGCGTTTCCATTTTATATAACTTGGATCTATCTAGGGACTCAACTATCTAGGCAAATCATCACACTTCTTTTGCTTAAGAGGTTAGGATATTTTCAGAGAGACATAACTTACATTTAATGCCTTTATATATATATATATATATATATATATATATATATATATATATATATCATGCCAACAGCAGAGATTCGATTTTTTATATCCTATATATCCTGTTTATATTTTTTTTAATTTCACGCATGCGCGTTATTTGTTTTTGATTTTCGTCGATTCAGCACTATAGTAGGATCAGTTAAACAACCTGTATCATAAATAGAATAACATGACGCATTTCACCCCACTAGAAATTTGGAGACAGCATGCTGTATTGCTTGGTATACGTGCCGGAAGCTCCTATACTAAAATTACAGTGTGCTTAGCTGCCAATCTGAGGACAGTTCAGAGGTTTCGAGAAAAGAAGATGAGTCTAATGGTTGAAAGTAAGGCAGATCAGAAATCTCATTATGATATTTCTGATCAGAAAAGAACTCACGAATTTTTTGCTGATGGCATCAACCAAGTGGCCTGTCTTTAGTAGGTAGTGCTGTTTTTGGTCAAGAGGGTGGCTGTTGGAAAGCCCTATATCTGCCAACAGGACTCTGCACCACGTTACACATGCAGTACTCAATCGTAGCTATCAGCCAATGATATCTACGAGAACATCGACCGTTGAGTGAGAGACCAAAAAACTCCTTGTAACACTAAAGAAGAATTGAAGTCAAATATTATGGCAGACTTCACCAATTTAAAAAAGGGGACTGTCCAGATGAGATACAGGAAAAATCTTCCAAACAGCATGAGAATTGATAGGCTTATTTACATAGGGCGTATTTATAAGGACCAGTGCTGTTGGTAATAGTTAAGTTAGATATTTTAAAATTATTGTAGTAGATGATAAATCTTAGATGTTATGATCATTGAGTGAATTACGTTTGTCATTGCGTTTCCATTCTGTCTAATTAGGTTACATTTGGCTACGATAGAATAAGTTATTTGTGTGTTTATTTTCGTTTGCGCCAGGGAGAAGTAGGGTTTCATATTTTTCTAAATTTTTAAATTTCGTTAAGGCTAATTAGGGAAATTATTACGGTTTCTTTAAAAATGCTAACTTCCTTATAGAATAAAATAAGACCGAAGAAGATATTATTTAGCTTCGATAAAATTTGTTAAGCTATTTTGTATCTGTGATGACATTCCTTATTGAAATTAAGTAAATTGGAGTTTCTGCTACGGTGTTTTTTTAAAGGAAGGTGATAAAATTATGGCTATTGGCATTGACTAATACGCAAAGGAAAGGAATTTTGTTGTTAATGTTCAATTCATAAGTGTAAGATAGAATTATTCTCTAAACTTTTCTGCTGTTTTTCAATTTCTTCTAAGCTGTTTGGTAATGAATATGTCGTTTGTATACGGTACGTATATGGGGAGCTTCGTTGAATTAAGGAAGACTTTGTTTTCACATGTAGCAATTAGATAGATTCGTTCCAAGGGCCGAAACAATCTCTAGTATATATATATATATATATATATATATATATATATATATATATATATATATATATATATATATATATAGTCGGTAAATGAATGAAGATAAGACGAAATGGAATAAAGTATTAATGACGTGTTTTGTTTTGAGATGGAACCTTTTCAGGCTAATAGCGATTTTACTGATAGAATCAGTTTTATATATAAAAAAGAAGAAAAAGATTGACGAATAAATACAACAAAAGCCGGTTACTGTTTATATCGAGTCGAGACAATTACAGTTCAGACAACCTATATATTGGGATAGTAAATCTAAATAAATAAAGCATCTATTTGCGCATTTCATTGCTGAAACACTAGACACACAGAGAAATATATATATATATATATATATATATATATATATATATATATATATATATATATATATATATATATGTTAAGACATGTTTCGTTGTACAGTTTAGACAGATTCTGTCTATTCCTTTTCTATATGATCCTTTCATACTCTCGGATAAGTTTTGATATCATTACTGAAAGACAAGAGAAAAATCACCGTGTTTATACATATTTCTTTTATCACCACGTACTTTCGTATATATATATATATATATATATATATATATATATATATATATATATATATATATATATATATATATATACACACAGACACATAGTTTAAAGCTAATCCTATCTCTTTATCAACAACATGGTTTTTTTAAATTATTTTTTGATAATAGTTTTTATGCTGCTTAATTCTCTATGAAAAGAATTTGTGTGTAGAGAGGAAATAATTTTGAGGTTATGAAATTTATATGCTCATATTTTGAGGCGAGAATTTAATGGAGTCTTTATTTTTATTTTTGTTTATATCAGTTTTTTTGCTTATATTATTTTTTCTAAATTTCTTTAATGCTAAGCTTATGACTTATTTCTTCAAAGAACTTCGATATTTTCCACCATGGCTGTATATAAATAGAAGTTATGAAATAAAATATCAAAATTTCCATTGATAATTTCCTCAAGGAACGAAACGCGTATTGATGTTTTTTTTTCTTTTATTTATATTGTCTTTACATATATATTTAATTTATATGTGAATGTTCACACACACACGAGTACGCACATATACATATAACATTATATAGGGCATTTGGGCAGCAATCCCTCTTTTATATATGTTTTGTTAAGAACGACTGACAAGGTACTGAAATTAAGATTTTTAATTAATTTTCTTGTGTTCGTACAAGCGTTTTAGTTTTTGGATACAAAGTGTATAAAAACTTAAACTTCTGCTATTAAACGACCGCTATGAATTGTTCTTTTAGCAATTTTCAAGGCTGATTTTATTCATTTATTATTAATTTTCTTTTTTAATTAAATATTTCGGTTTTTCATGTATATTTATTCAGTTATAGGAATGTTTTATTTTCCAAACACAGCCAGAACATTGTGGCCGTGTACATGGTTAATTTTGTTAAGTGATGGTGTTTCTTTTTTTTATTGTTTGAGCTTCCATTATTTAAAATTTTTGCATGTAGATCATGCTATTATATTTGTATTTTCTACTAGTATGTTTAAGATGGTATCTGGTAGGTTTGTGTGTGTGTATTTAGATGACCCTAATGGAGCTATGGTCGTGCAATTTAAGCAAAGTTACGTGTCATTATTTGTTGAAATATGTAGATGTTACCGTAGGTCCTGTGCTAACAGTTTTTCCCCTCGCACTTCTTCCTTGGGGATCACATTTCCAGTTTTTAGCTTTGCAGGTAACTTTGATTTCCAAACCTTTACATACAGTATCAATCCTTAACCTTTATCTTTTTAATTGATGTTCGTTTATTATTCGCTCCCAATAATAATGTTTTCTTTTCGTATATTCTTCACACTCAGTATCATCTTTCGTGTCAGTGGTTTTATTTGCTTGCTTGCGGTGCAAGTAGTAAAAAATATCGTATTTATTTATTTGTATTAGAACACTGTAAACTATTTGAATGGCAATGTGGTAAAGATTTTATCAGACCCCAGTAAAGATCTTATTGAGGAAATTATATATATCTAGTGGGATACAATAATGCACTGAGGCGGAACACTGAAGATATGAGAGATTTAAAGTATTATATATATATATATATATATATATATATATATATATATATATATATATATATAAAAAAAAAAGAAGAGGGATTTTTACATATTATTAAAAATAATTAATTTTTCTTCATGTTCAATGTGGAATATTCTCGATATGAAACATTCTGTTTGTGTGTTGGCAATCCGAATTTTCTTTCTAAAAATCTCCACTTTCACCTGAAGACGGGTTGCGAGACCAGACCAGAAACACGTGTCGTGAAATTATGTAAAACAAAGTATAATATTTTTTCTCAATAAATCCACATTACAACCAAAAACGTTTGCGGCACCCCTCTTCTTTTTAATATACATACTTTTCTCTCGTTGGAACCACTACAACATATTTCTTTTATATATATATATATATGTATATATATATATATATATGCGTGTGTGTGCGCGTGTGTGAGTGAATGCGTGTGTGCACAATGGGGGAAACAAATATTCGTACACATACAACTTTTTAATTTATTGTATTTTCAACTAATAAATAAACACACGTTTCATATAATTAACTGTACGCTAATACATAATAATTAAATATGCATAGAAAACAGAAAAAATTGATTTAATAGGACTTAAATCCCATTAATCCATATTGATGGATGGGAAAAGTATTCGTACAATACAAAAAAAAAATAGATAATCTTCATTTAATAATTTGTAGAATGGTAATTATTCACTTCTTGTAATTCTTAGGAAAGGTTTGAGTTGGTATTTTGATCCATTCTTCTTCGTATATGGTCTTCAGATCCGGGATATTTGTTGGAGCTCTCCAGTAGATTTATATCTTCAAATAACGCCACAGATTCTCGATTGGATTGAAATCTGGGGACTGACTTGGCCATTTCAGAATATTTGGATTATTTTCAGCAAGGCATTTGTTCGTAGATTTTGCAGTATGCTTAGGATCATTATCTTTCAGGAAGATCTAGTCTAGAGGACGTTCAAGATTTTCAACCGAAATCATTAAATTTGCTTCCAAAATATTTTGATATGCTGTGGTATTCATTCCACCATCTATTACTAAATGTTGCCAGTACCTTTTACAGAAAACTTCCTAAAGCCATGATACTGCCACCACCAAATTTCACTGTTGGAACAGTGTTCTTTTTTTTTAAAGACATCGCCATCTTACCTTCATACATGATTTCTAGAATTATGTCCAAACAACACAATTTTGGTTTCGTCTGTCCATGATACTCTTTCCTAATACGATTTTCCCTTATCCTTATGTTCACGAACGAATTTGAACCTGACACGTCTATATCTTTTCGATAGCAGTGGATTTTTCCAAGCAGAAAATGACTTTAAGTTGTTCCTATGAATTTCATTTCTTATTGTCCGTTTAGTGACACGGATTTCTTATAAAAGCAAATTATCCTGCAACTCTTGACGAGTAACCATTGGATTTTGTTTAAATTGACGCATTAATTTCCTCGAAAATATTGAAAACATCTGCCGTGGACTACTTGTTCTTTCGTTTTCAAAAGTTTTGAGTTTTTATACCTTGCAATAAATTAACTAATGCTAGTAAATTGAATATTCAAGTTGTCTGAGATTTTTCTGTAACTTTTATCTTTTTTACAGAGCTTAAGATTCGGTTCTTTGTGCGAACTTGCTAATTCTTTACCTTTTGTCATGATGATAATCTTCTTGCAGGAATATCAATTAGAGAACGTTCTGTTTGTATAGTTTAGGCTAGACATAACTACTGATAACATTATTGGAACATTCTAGAATATTCCACTTGAATAATCTTGAGTATTAACCAATTTAAAAGCTTTAAAATCTGCAATTTGCATTGTACAAATAATATTTCACCCATTTAAATGGATAAATAGGATTTATTTCTATTGAATAAATGTTTTTTTCTGTTTTTCTATGCATATTTATATATTGAGAAAATCGCACGAATTCCCACTCAAACACACACACACACACACTCTCTATCTAGCTATCTCTCTCTCACACACACACACACACACACATGCGCGCAAACACCCACACGCACAATTTGATTATAGTAGATATCCTTATATAAAATAACCGTTTTATTATATATAAAGTTTACAACGTTAACTTTTCAACTCGTATCTGAAGATTGCTGAATGCATGAAACTTGGTTTCACGAAACGGTGAGGAAAATGTATATGTAATCTAAATATACTGTTATTTTACATCGAGGACTTTTATTAGCATCAACATTCATTGGACAATAGTTTACACACACACAAACAAACACAAAAACACAAACACACACATATATATATATATATACATATATATATATATATATATATATATATATATATATATATATATATATATATATATATATATAAATTAATTGATTTAAAATATAATTTTTTTCGCTACACAGTTCCAACCATGTTTCAAAAATAGAAGCTAAAAACCCCGAATTTAATTTTGCAATTAAATTAAAAGCATTAGTTCCATTTCAATGGAATAAAATAATTTTTACTATTTCTATTATTTTAATCAATTCACCCCAAGCAAGGCCATAACGCTACTAAGACGTAAGGGATAACTGGGAATGAAAGAGAAGGAAAACACTTTAGAAAGAACTGGATAACGAATTCTTAAAAGAAAACAAAGAATAATCATCTATTCCTGTTCGAAAAATGTGTGAACTGGACAACAGTCAAACTTATTGAGGGATATATATATATATATATATATATATATATATATATATGTGTGTGTGTGTGTGTGTGTGTGTGTGTGTGTGTGTGTGTGTGTGTGTGTGTGTGTGTATGTATCTTAAAGGGAAAAGTCTTTTAAAGTTTTACGGAAAATGGAAACCAAAATGACTGATCTACTTCGAATCAGAAAGAGATCGAAATTTTAAAACATGCAAAGTAAAGACGGCTTTAGAGATCTGAACATTGACGGCCAATCATCGAAAAATTCCGAGTGAATGATTAGAAGGACAGGGATTGAGAGGCATTGTAAAGGGGCATATGTTTCTTAGATGTACAATCGACAGGAAGTTGTGGAGAGACGTGAGCTCTCGCATATTTAATTGACATTTTAGATAAAAGCAGGTTGTCTTAAGCAGGATAAATTCAAACTGATCACGTGAACATCAGTCGGAGTATATGCCTGAATGTCCAGCGGAAGTGATTGTGATTTTGAAATGCTAGGTGAATGAAAATCTGCATAAAACTGAAATAAAAAAAAACGTCCAAAAGATTCAAACACTGTAAGACCTAACTGAAGTTTAATTGCATAAAACCGGATTGGCTAAAAAGTCATCATCATCATCATCATCATCATCATCATCATCATCATCATCTTGATTTTTGTAATAGTTGGGCGTATCCGAATGCAGAGGCCAGACTATTTTCCACAACAGTCTATCAACGGCAGCCATCAGCAATTCTGATACAGTCACACCTGTCCATTGTTTGGCATTCTCCAACCAATTTTTTGTGTTGACATCCTGTTCTACATCTACTTTCAACGGTGACTTGCATGACACTGTTGCACAGGCTATCATGCTTTGTAACGTGTCCAAAGCACGCCATTTTTCTCAGTTTGAAAGTGGCGAGAAGAGATTTCTGGTGTCTCACAAATCTTTCAATCATTTTCGCACAAAAACTTTGGTTTTCGTTTCGATCCAGTAGAAACTTCCAATGAGATTTCTCATGCATTTCTTCTCAAATACTTGGATCCTCTTCTCTGTATCTGCCAACATAGAGTACAGCTTATTAACTACTTATTGTATCTTTATGTTTTTTGGTTGGCTAGTAAAACTTATGTAGTGTTTGATTGGTTACAAAGCGTGACTGACAAATTTCGAATTCTTCTAAGCCGTGATATTTTGCAGAGAATTAATATTCACATTAGCGTTGCAATAATAGTTTCCGCTACAGAACTGGATTTAAAACGCTTCTGATATCAGCCAAAACAAATCAAAATTCATTTTTCTTAAAATGAAAACCCAAAAATACTATCGACAATCCTGGATATGCAAAATAGAATTCATTGGAAAATGAAAACGAACGTCGTCTGATATATATCAATTTATCACTACGATGAAATATTTGATAACATATTAGTGTCTTATATAGTAAATAAAGGCTTTCTTGTCATGATAGCGCCTGTTTCAACCTTAGCTTAGTCATGACGTCACTTCCTGTGGAGAATAAACAAAGCAAGCCCAGATTATAAGCAACGTCACCGACTCTCAAGAAAAACGGAAAATAAACTTGAATGCTGAAACGGCGCTGGCAAATAATGACACTTCGCAACAGAAAGGTCATTTAGCCATCCAACGTATCTAAATTTTGCCCTTATATGGTTACTAGCTCTTTCAGGAATCATTATCCGGCCATAATGAAAATAATCCGAGATATCTCCATAGGTGAATGTAAATAAAGGTGAATATCTTTCCAGTGCTTTTAATTAATATGTTGTGAAAATATTTTCTCTGTTCCGTGGGATAACCTCTAATTGAATATTTATAAATCTACCTTTCGTCTGTGGATTGAATATTGTTGATATATTCGTTATATTTATTGTATATAATAATACTGACCTCGGACGTGAAAAGTCGGAAATTAAAAGGGGTCAGTAGGGAAACCATGGAGGAAACGCTAAAAACATTGAACGTTACCACACGGGTCTTGGCAAGAAGATCCAGTGCTTTGTGAGACATCCTTCTGGCGAATGAGGAGGAGGTCAAAATGTTTACTGCTATATTCGTTGTGGTGTTCTGATTCTGATAATCTTTTTTCCCGATTATAAATCTCTAGATTTTTGACTGAATCCAACGAATGGTCTGTATGATATTGATTCTCACCTCGCGACGTTGTTTCCCTCTGCCTTTTCTATAAAAATCTTTTCATGACCGTTTCTCTAATTAGATCTCATGTTTGATACCCGACCGCGGGAATTTAAGTGTACTACTAGTCTAAAAAAATAGGTCTTACCGTTTTACTGTTGAAATAATTCGATATAACCGTAAGTTATATTCTAAGAGTTTTTCTACTCGCCTGTGGAATTAGTCAGAAACGATGTTGTTAGCGAGAGATAAGGCATGCGTTAGGAAGTTGAATAGATAGTGATTATATTGTTTTTCCAAATACTTAATTTTCACAAAGGCCTCGCCGTGTGATAAAATAGGCATATTGTGTGTCGTCGAATCATTTCCTTTTCGGCAATAGAAAACGAACCCAGCACAAAGCAAATTAATTTACGTTAAAGAATGGACAGTTTAGGAGACAAAGGGAAACGATTTTTACAAAGTGTAAGGTTTGTCTTCAATTATAAACCAGTATGCGCCATTTTGTCTTTTCAAATTTACTTTTCTATTATTCTCTCGAAATGTGTTATCTATTACATCCGAAGATGTTAATGACAACGTTTAATATTAATGAAGTTATCGGATTCTTCAGAAGAAAGTAAATCATTTGCTCGAGTTCAAAAACATTAAATATCTATCACTGTCAAAATAGTGAAGTAATATTGTGAATAGTGATGCGGATGAAAACACCACGGTTTTCGAAAATGATTGAGAATGTGCATTCTTGCTGCGCTGTTAGGCAACGGAATTATCTTAAGATTATTTAAAGAACAAATCTAATTAGGAGATATAATAATTTCTCTAACTTTTAGACGTCTTTGAAAGGCTACTATGTCCGTTGAACAATAGTGGCTTTCAGGTAATTGATACGGAGTGACATTTGCCACAAGAATGGCTAACAGAATACTCGCGAGGATTTTCCGACAAGTCGCATATATATATATATATATATATATATATATATATATATATATATATATATATATATACTTTCTAAATGTACTTATGTATGTGTGTCTATGGGTGTGTGTATAAAAATAAAAAAGACTCGCAAATTCGATTGAGGATGAATTGGAACTAATGTTATTAATTTAATTACAAAATTAAATTCGAAGCGTTTAGCTTCCATTTTTGAAACATGGTTATTATTGCGTAGCAAAAAACCAAAACCATATTTTAAATCAGTTAATTTATTATATATATATATATATATATATATATATATATATATATGGTTTGTTACTAAAATATTCTTGGGCCATCCATAAATGGATTTTAAATATATCTGATGATTGATCATTCGGTCAGAATTAGGTAAGTCAAATGGGACAAGAATTTTCCGCATGTCCTCGAATATGGTGAATGTAAAACAGGTCATGTCCGTAATGGCTTTTATTTCCTATTAATATTTGGGAGATAAGGTGATAAGTTGATTAATAATGTATTCATTCTCCCATCCTTTCTCCACGAATCATTGTGACATGCAAACGCGTAAAGCGATTTGGTGAGGGAAAAAAAAGAAAGGAAGGCCTCGAGAAGAGTACTCATAAAAGGAATTAGTTTGATAGTCAGTACCAGTATCTACCGAAATTTGAAATCTCTTTACCATACAGATGAAGGTTACGCATTTTGGATATCACCTGTATAATATAAATATTTCTCGAACAACATATTTTTATCTTTCCATTGTTTCCTTGTATGGAACCCGCCCTAAGCCAAAACAGTAAAACAGTTAAGGAAAGGATCGTCATCAACTCACACACAAAAATCACTGCCCCACTCCATAAAATAAAACTTGTAAGAATTTTCAATCTAATGACAAAATATACACATTGCTATAACGCCCTTTCACCAATCCGCCCGGAAACAAAAACGTTAAAAAAAACAAAACATTTATTTTCTCTTATTCTTTATCCTAAACCCTCAATGATGTGAACGACGAACGACGGTATCATCTCTCTCCTGAGTAAGAAGAAATAAGGCAAGAGAAAAAAAAAGATGTGTTTGTGAGACTGGAGGCGTAATCTTACTGTTTCCGATTCTTATCGAATTTTGTATTAAACTATCAATCACAGACACATACAACTCCTGCAACCACATCACTCCCAACTATAAGACCTGTACACAGATCCTGTCGACATATTATGGTATCGATCGGCGACACTTTGATTACGACCAAGAAAAAATACGAGTTCGTGTCGTGTGGATTTGACTGCACCATGCAATTTTTTTTTCGTTTTACAACATCAATCTTAAGAATAATGCAGATCTTTTGTTCCATTTATTAGGCTTCAGTTCTTGCACATTCGCGCGTTTATATATATATATATATATATATATATATATATATATATATATATATATATATATCAATCTTCAGCATTGGAAAGTAGATTATATTGAAAAACATTTCTTCATTATCTGTCTATATTTCTGAGATGAGGTATTATGTACACTATTTACATTATTCGGACTATTGTCCTCATCTTTGTCGCCATATTTATTACAACGTTTCGGCCGTTGTACGCTCCGGCCTTCTTCAGGTGATTGGAATGTCGAACTGAACACTTTATTTTGCTCACTGGGGTGGACTGTTCTAGTTCCACGAAGAGAGTGAGTTCAATACCTGGTTAACGTTTTAATAGTCTGAATAATTTAAATAGTGAAAATATTTCATGTTTAAAATAATGGGTCCATAATTTTACTATACGTGTTTCTGGTCTCGTGACCGTCTTCAGGTAAAAGCGGAGATTTCCACATATTATTAAAAATAATTATTTTTTTCCTTTATGTTTTTCAATGTTAAATATTCTCGATATGAGACATTCTCTGTTTTTGTGTTAGTAATCCGAATGTCTTTCTTGAATTGGCAATGAAGAGTTCTGCGCGAGGGTCATAAAATAATTAAGGTTGGTCCAAGAGAAATAATGAATTACTTATCGGCATTCGTGCGTTCTTAGATCTATTTCCATTTTCGTGTGTTTCTGTCAGCATGTGTATATATGTGTGCGTATATTTCCCCTCCATACATATACTATCTTACTATGAGGAATTAGTAAACTCATTTGTACACATACACACATACATACACACCGTCCGACCACAAGGAATCAGTACATACACACACATACATACACACACATACGTACACACATACACTTCAAGATATATATATATATATATATATATATATATATATATATATATATATATATATATATATATATATATATATATATATATATATATACTTCATGTATAGTGCGAGCCGTAGATGTTTTGTAAAAGAAAATGATTTTTTATATAACTGGTGTATAATGCGACCAGTAGATAAACAGAGGAAGCCAGAATAAACAACAAAACAGAAACGTTTCCGGTATAGATAAGTATCACACAAAAGGGGTGACATTTGCAAAACAAAAAGCCAGCTATGTCAACACCTGCGAACGAAGATGAAAGCAAAATGCGGAATGTATTGTTAATTCTTTATGTAAGGTATTTGTAGATTTTGAGCGGCGTACAAAGTGAATGACGTTCTGCTGTTCATGTCGTGACAGAAAGAAAGAATCTAGGCTACGAGAGGGGGGTTATATGAATTTCCTGGTACAGTTTAATGTTAGTCAAAGATACCGTAAGAATATAAGCTTACGTGGTAGTTTACGGTCACCAAAATGCACGAATTGTAACACAACTAGAAAAGAATTACCTATATATATGCAACCGGTCATTGATTATAACTTCTTCAAAAAACGGAACCGTGTTTAGCGCGAGTTTTTTGAGAACTTACAGTAGATATGTAAGTGTTTTTTAAAGATTATAACGGATTGTATTAATCCCCCAAAATGGTTGAGATGGGGTCTTAAACCTTCACTGAATAAAGACTGTTATATACACCAGGTGTGGCAAAATGATCTGACGCATTTTTAGGTTTAATAAAAGCAGAAATAAAATAAAGAACGAAAAATGTTTTTATTTTTGAAAAGTCTATAGAATGCCATTTATTTTAATTTCATCTAAAGTTGTCAACATCACGAATTAGATGGGCAAGCATTGAGCATTTCTTGTGGTAAGGTTCATCAAGAACAACGAATCGCTAACAGCAACACAAAGAGCGATGGCCTTAACGATAACCAGATTCGAACCCATGCGATGTTCTTCTTTGAGGATTCCTGAAATCAAAGGTATACACTCATCATCTACAATTTATTGAACAATTAAAAAATGCCATTCGTCAAGGAATTGATTCGATTCCACATGAAATGACCCGTCGAGTTATGGACAACTTTCGTAAACGCCATCGACAGTGTCTGGAAAGTAATGGCACCCACGTAACTGATTTAATTTTTAAAATTAAATACAAACGAAATGGCGTTATATGTACATTTCGAAAGTAAAAACACATTTTCGTTCTTTATTCTATTTCGCTTTTGTAAAGCCTACAAATGTGTCAGATCATTTTTGCCGCACCACGTATATATATATATATATATATATATATATATATATATATATATATATATATATATATATATATATATATATATATATATATATATATATATATATTAAAAATAGAAATTTCTTAAAAAGATTTTGTGTTAAAAAAATAAATATTTCTTGCGTAAATTAAAATTTTGGAAAATAACTGTTCCTTTCATCATTAGCCTATTAATGTATTGAAGTTTACACTTAAGCCACGTGTATAAACACCACACACACACACACACACACACATACACACATATGTATATATATATAATTATTTTTATAAAAAAAATTCATTCCGTATACACCAATTATATATATATATATATATATATATATATATATATATATATATATATATATATATATATATATATATTTTTATTCATACATAAATATATTTAATAAGGATCGACAGACGGGGCCATTAGTATATTGTCTATAAACTGAGAGAATATTCATTAATTCTCCACATTTTGGTCGGACAGTGAAGTCCATTCTTTGGGTTGTTGATAGATTTACCACCACATCTCAAACAATCCATTCATTCATATGCCTATTTAATCTTCTTAATTTGATTATTATTTAACTGGTTCATTTTTCACATATGAAGTCTCCGATGTTTCTGACCTGTGACCAAATGATATTAAACCTCATTGACTCTCAAACAGTTTCCTCACTGTTCGCACCGATTTCAACAACATGCTTCTTTTTCTGTATTTTTCCACCTCCTGTATTCTGAAATAATCCGCTCTTTTTGGAAACTCTTCGGGAGGCTGTTAAGACACCAATAAAAAAATAAACATAAAAAGATCAGAAAATTTGCATTTGAACTATTTTTCAACATGTACAGTCTGGCAGACCTTTTTAAAATTCTATCTAAGCATCAAATAAACGGTTCAACAAGAAAGATATACCGAAAGACGTGAGGTGACGCTTCACGGATATCCAGTTCATGCAGTTGCGAATACTGAACTATTTTAAACATTTAATATCGAAAAAGCAAAACAGAATCGCGGCGTATAGGAAACGTAAAACATACTTCCCAAAAACCGAGTAATTAATTGATCGATAAATAAAAAAACAAATTCGAATAATTCAAAGGATTTGGAAAGAGCTGGATGAGTGTAATGGTGATTTCTAAGGTACAGTAGCTTGGAAAACATTCTAATCGTTCTGATAAGAAAAAGACTCCCGAATTTTTAGTGAGGGCCTCAAAACACATCACGGAGGCCGGTATAAAGAGTCTTGAGGAGGTAGTGCCACTCTGTGTCAAAAGGGTGACTGCTGGAAGACCCTATATCTGACAGCAGGACTCTGCAACATGTCACCAAAGCAGGAGTAACTAGTTATGACTTTCAGACAATTTCTGCGACCACATCAACCTTTACATCTAACCATCTAACTCCCAAACTGCAACCACCTTGAATATTATGTGTGGGGCAAGAAACCAACAAAAATGTTTGTAGCACCAAAGATGAATTGAAGGCAAGAGTTATAGCAGCATTCACCAACTTAAACCAGGAGACCGCCCTAAAGAGATGTAGATGATTCCGAATAAGTCTGAAGGCCTTGGCTGAAGCCTGTAGTAATTTAATGGAATGAATTTACTCTTTAGAATTATATATATATATATATATATATATATATATATATATATATATATATATATATTCCACAAATCGAATCCAGGTTGAATCCATTACATTCACTTACGTGCTAATACCCTTGGGAAAGGTGTGAATCCTATTCTTCTCCCTCCAGCTATGGGTTAAATAGCAGGACAGACTGGGTTCTATAGCCTTGGATGGCAACTGGTCTAGGAGAAGGACAACTCTGAATTCAAAACCTGAGGGGGGTTGTTTGGGGACCTTGTGGCACGTAGTGCACCAGGTCTCTGTATTCGTCCCTTCAAAAAGTGTGGATGGTCCTGCACGAAACCTTCACTACAATAATCGAATCTCATCTGCCGGTGTCAGACTGTTAGTTTCCTGGAAACTGATCTGCTTGACACTCATACGTCGAACCTCACGGGAGAATCAATTATATATATATATTTTAAATTTTGGTAAATATATCTGTTTAAGTGAGATGCCAGTATTATTTTCATTTTTGCCTACTGCAGACGACAATTTACCCATCGCTCCCCTATATATATATATATATATATATATATATATATATATATATATATATATATATATATAAGGTGATTGCAAAGCAACAACCAATTTTATGCATGAGTGGCCAGTCAGAGTCTTGACTTAACCGTGTGACATTATTTTAATTGGGGGTTTGTTAAAGGAAAAGCTCTACTATAGCAATCCAAGGGTTTGGAAGAACTTGAAGAGCGAATACAAGATCTTATATCTTCTATAACACAAGAGTTTTTGGTGAAATCATTTGATGTGATTCCTGGGTACTTCGCGAACCTGGTAGCGAAATTTGGTGCCCATATTGAATTATAAATAAAACTTCATTCTAAACGCTTTCCTGTCATATCTTGTAAAAAGTGTAGGTAAAAAATAAATATGTATTTTTGAATGGTGAATCAATTTCCAATCACCATTTCTTTTTGAATTTGTAGATCTGATGATCTGTATCGTAATTACGATTCCAGTATAATAAATTATAATATAGAATATTACTGTTTAAGGTTTTTATATTATATTCTTACTCTGTCCTGGATATTGAGTTATACCTGGATTCTATCCCCTTGTGAATTTATATATATATATATATATATATATATATATATATATATATATATATATATTTAGAGTAAGAAGTGTGCGAAAAGCGACGAAAGGTAACAATCTTCAAACAAAGCTCTAGAAATTTAATAATTTCATTGCTGAGTATAAAAATAATGTTTGTTGTCTTTCAGTTTGAAAGAAACATATTACAATGTTCTTCGCAAACAAAGTTCAACAAACAATATTTTGGTTTTTTTGCAACACAAAAAATGCATTAGTATGATTGAATGTATCTATGTGAATACTTTATGCGAAACCTGGTGCCCATATTGAATTATATATTATGTATTATGTACACTATTTACATTATTCGGACTATTGTCCTAATTTTTGCTGCCATATTTATTGCAACGTTTCGGCCTTTCAGTATCTGTCTATATTTCTGAGATGAGGTATTATGTACACTATTTACATTATTCGGACTACTGTCCTCATCTTTGTCGCCATAATTATCACGACGTTTCGGACGAGGACACATGGCTCAGTGGATAAAGGCGTTGGTTAGGTGACAGAACACTTGATGGCATTGATGGTTGTAGCAAATATTGCGTCGTAAATGGACAAGATCGTCATCAACGCTTGATACGCCAATATGGAGGAGGAGGTGCTATGATTTGAGCTGCTATTATTGGTGGTATCATAGTTGGTCTGTGGAGAGTGACTGACGGTAGGAATATAACCGCAGATATTTATATAACCTTCCTCAAAGATCACCTGGAATCTTGGCTAACAAAGCAAAGAATCATCTTCAGGAGATTTATGCAAGTTAATGCTCCTTCATATTCAGCACATAAACTACTGAGTATCTGCAGAATCTTACCTCGGAAGATGAACTGGCCGGTGAATTCTCCGGATTTTAGCCCAACTGAAAACTAGTGGAGAAATCTGAAGCGACGTGTTTATGAGAATGGACGTCAATTTAGAAGCAAGGACGACTTATGGCAGGAAATAGCGTATCACGTAAAATTACATCTGAGGAGATCCAGAAATTAATATGTTCTGTGGATCAGACTCTTTCCAAAATATTTTTTTTAAAAAAAGAAACATATCTCATATTAACCAAACCAACTATCCTTTTTGAAATCTGTTTACTTTTTTATTTCGGTTTAATTTCATCTTAGTGTGTATCATAAAAATCTGTAAAGGAAACAATTAAAGTGTTATTAAAGTCTTATACATCTCGCTAATAATTTAACACACTAATAATTTAAGAAAATTAGGCAAATGACCGTAACATCTGTTCCTTTGTCTAGAAATTTACAATGTTCACAGAGTAGGTGTATATCAATATTGTCGCCATTATCTGATAATTTCATTATATTCCAACGTGTGTGTGTGTGTGTGTAAAGTGATTGATAAATTGACGTCCAAATTACGCAGTAATGAAAATAACACTGATATCTCATTTTAACAGATATATTTAACATAATTACGCAAAAATATCTGGAAATATTAAAGAGTACATTTATTCAATAAAATCTCCATTGGCATCAACCACACCGTCCAGAAGGCTTAGGAATCTCATGCGACTCTTCTCGACGGTCTCCTTGTTTAAGTTCCTGAATGCTGCCATAATCCTTAGATTCAGTTCCGCTTTAGCGGTACAAGGAGTTTTGTAGACCTCGCGCTCAACTGTGTCCCACACATAATAATCAAGGGGGTTACAATCTGAGGAGTTAGGTGACCAGATCTAAGGGGTTATCTAATCGTACAAATTGTCTAACAGTAAGCAATAGTTTCTCCGGCTAGTGTGACATGGTGTAGAGTCCTGTTGCAAAACATAGCGTCTTCTAGCAAACAGCCTCTTGACCCATGACAGCACTAGCTTCTCAAGGCAATTGATGTACCCCAATATTTTCAGTTTGAGTGACTCACCAACAAATTCGAGGGCACTTTTCTTATCAGAGGCAGTTTTCCGAGCCGCCTTACCTTCTTAATCGCCTTTAGACTCATCCAATTCTATCCGAATGCAGTGTCTGTATATTGACACCCAAGGACTAAAAAGTTCGCATTGGAGATTCCGGCGCGAATACCAAGCTGTAAAGCATGCATTTTTTGGTGGCGTTTATTGCGACATGGACCTCTTTTTCTCACAGACGGGGTCCAACTGACCCTAATATACTGCGCAGTCAACATAATCAAAAACAGATAACACGCATACGCGAAATTAAAAGTATGAAATGGCGACAATTTCACCCATCTCACTCTGAAAGAATAATGTAAAATTATGTTAGACAAGCAATACTTAACGATAATTTGATGTATCACGTGCAAACATAAACCTATGTTTATTCAGTGTTTGTAAAAATTATTCAACGTTTTATTTAGGTTAGGTTATGTTTGTTGATTTTACCTATGACATGACAACCCTTGTTGGGTTATTTAATATCGATTTATCTATACATTAAAGCAGCGAGTATCGAACTCGTTGCTCAGTATTAACAGTTAATCAGATTAGCGTCGGTAGTTATTATTTCTCACCAACACGGCTAAAAGCTTTATATCTGATTTTATATATTTCTCAGAAAAAAGATATAAATACGGAAATTGTTGATGCTATTTTTCTTTGTCTTTTCAAATATTTTATTTTATATTCGCTATTCTTTAATAATAGAATCTTGTTTTTTTTCTTTCTTCTTAGTAACCTTTGACCATTTACAATCCATTTTTGCCGCTGTTCTGATCTATTAAAACAAACTTATTTGCTGTTTACTTTCTGCTTCCTCCTCCATCTCTTGCATTTACTGTGACCTGTGAGTTTAGAACACTGACCAGCAATTAATGTTACACCACTACTAACCATGAGTATATCATACCCGATTTTGAAAATATCAAAATAATTATTAAATATAAATCTTTTTTTAAATATTTTACATGCAGGCACTTCAAACTTTGTAGTTTGAGTTAACATTAATAGAAACTGAAAAGGATATTATTTAGGTAAGAAAATCAGGTACTGAAAATTGTAATTAAAAAAAGCTAAATTTGAGTTGGGTACTATGGGTACCCATGTGTAGTGTTCTATGATTAATTCTCCATGCCTTGTCTCCTTATTTTTTGACCTCTCTTTATTTTAAATACTTATTTGAATTGAACTTTGGGGCTCATTCTTGAGGAAATGAATAATTAACAAATAAGAAATGTCTTTTTTAAAGACTTAACTTATTCCTTTTAACTATATACCGCCACGATCATGATATAAATATGAATACATATGTACAGATATTTATGTATCTTGAGAAAATATATGATCTCATTGTTTTAAATAAACAGCTACATAGATACACGCAATTCACTTTTACGTCTTCTATCTGATAAAGCCCAAAATGGGAAGCATTAATTACCAGATATTTTTTCGAAACATTATAGTTTCATGAACTTTTTTTTTTCAATTGTCTTTAATGTATAACTCTGTCGGGAGCATTTTTCAAAATTTATGACACAGATACGTATACAGAGTAATATATATATATATATATATATATGTATATGTGTGTGTGTGTGTGTTCAGGCCGGTAAATGTTGTTAATACTGTTTATTATAAAGAGAATTTACTTAAATATTTGTCTGTATAAAAGTGTCTAACAATAATATATATATATATATATATATATATATATATATATATATATATATATATACAGGATCGGACTGGGCTTTGTTGACTTTGCCACGCCTACACATGCATACGCACGAAACGATAGACACAGGTAGTTTCAAAACTTTTAAAAGAAACATTTTTGAGAAAAAATTTGTTTCTCAACCTATCAGGTCATCCCATAAGTTGTGTCCGAATTTTGAATAAAGAAAACAAGTGACCAAATGTTACATTTAATTACAGATTCAATCAACAATGTATTTTCCCTGATTATCTATGATTTCCTTGCGTCTATTAACAAGCTTACTAATTTCATTACTGTAAAATTCTTTTGGCTTTGATTCAAAGAACTCACAAATGTCAGTTTTAACCTCTTCCTGTGTTACAAAACCTGTTTCTTTTAAATGACTCTGTAAGCTACGAAACAAATGGTAGTCTAAAGGAGCAAGATCGGGAGAATAAGGTGGATGAGGAATTTTCTCCCAACCAAGTTCTTCGATCTTTTTTGACGTGATTCTTGCTGTGTGAGGTCGCGCATTGTTCTGATGAAACATCACTCCTTTTCGATTCACTAGAGCAGGTCTTTTTTTCCTCAAAGCTTGGTTCAAACGCTCTAATTGCTGACAGTATATTTGAGCATTAATTGCTGCATTAGGTGGTAAGAATTCAAAGTGGATTATTCCTTGGCGATCCCACCAGTTTGAAAAAAGAACCTTTTGCCCATGAAGTTCCCTTCTTGGCTGTGGCTGGGGTCCTTCTCCTTTACCAAGCCACTGTCTACGACGCTTAACATTTCGATAAAAGACCCATTTTTCGTCGCCAGTCACAAGTCTATCCAAAAAAGGTGAAACAAGTTGGCGAGAATGGAGAGAAGAACAGATGTCGACTCGGGATTTGAGGTTGTTTTCAGACAATTCATGAGGCACCCATTTTCCAAGTTTAGGAACTTTTCCAAGTTGTTGAAGATGACGATGAACAGTTGTATGGTTTGAACTGAGAACCACTGCCAATTCCTCAACTGATAAAGCAGGATTTTCTTCAAGGGCTGCTTCAAGAAGCTTTTCATCAAACTCGACTGGACGTCCGGTTCGATCTTCATCTTCAAGGGTGAAATCTAAACCTCTGATTTTTGCAAACCATCTTTTGCAAGTTCTTTCATTCACATATTCCTCTCCATAAACTGAGTGAATGTTTCTAGCCGCTACGGCTGCTGCGTTTCCTTTCTTGAACTCATAAAGCATTATGTGCCTCAAATGATTTTTGGGTACTTCCATGTTAGCAGGGTTTTAATCAAACAAAATTTAATTTTATTGTTCTCTGAAATAAAATTTGATCAGTTTAAATGCATCTAAACATAAAAATAATGTTCAGCTCCATTAGAGATTATAAAGTACTCTTTAAATTTCGTTCATTTTAACAAAAAGTTAAAATTCGGACAGAACTTATGGGATGACCTGATAGTCAAATCCATCTATATTCCTTGTCTTTTTCCCTCCATCAACAGTGACCCTGACTATTCAAATATCCAACAATATAAAATCAAGAATGATAATATATATTGCAACAGCCTGGACGCAAATCTATCGTGTTTGAACTAGCGATTATGTTACTTTCCAGACATTTTCTTCTCAGTAGATTATTTTCTCTTTTAATCAAAATAGCATTCCCTATGTCAAAACTCTGGTCCATTTATCTTTTTTTTACGTTTAAAACCCAATGTGTTTTTTGTGTTGTCATTTAAAATGTCCCTTTTGTGTACATATAAGATCTTCTTTTAAACTTCTTAAGATTTCTCCAATGGCAATTCCTGCATTTGATAAAGCAATTTCCTCTTTCAAGTTTTAGCTGGTTGTTTTGTTTTCTATTAATAAAATCTTTGATTCTTTCAAAAGTATTTCTTTTAAAAATTTTGTAACTACCTGCGTCTCTCGTTTGGTACGCATATGTAGACGTGGCAACGTCAACAAAGCCAAGTCTGATGAAAGTTTGAGTATTAATACGTTAATACGTGTGACCTTGGCTTAGAGGAAACGGCTTCTAACATTGTCCTTAGGTGCGCTATTTCTAGGAGTATGTCGGCGGGTTGATGGCTAATATCGCTCCAGTTCAGCTTGTGTCCCTCGACCGCGCATACGCGTGTGACAATGTGTCGCTCCCGTTCTTCGGGGTATAACGGATGGTGTTTTTACCTTGCTAGCCGTGGCAGGGATGGTGGTGTCGACGTCGCAAAATGAGGGAATCTTGCGGGATGAACGCCATTCGCATCAGGATCTGGTAGTTTTCTTTAAGCATCATATTAGGGTGAGGATCAGATCTAATAGAAAGCGCTTGGTTTGGACAGATTTCCACGAAAGGTGGGTGACTATGGTGTGCCTGGTTCGTGTGTACGGGGTTAGCCTTGATTTTCTCTTTTAAGTCCCCTTAGTGCAACGGGTCAGTTTCCTGTGAATCCTCCACTGGGTAAGTTAGACACTGTTATGTTTTCCTAGTTAATGTGAATAAATGTTCCCGGCATTCTCTTTTGTTATGAACCATGCCGAGATTCCCAAACTCCCCTAGTTTGTTTTTATCCACCATTTTTCATCTCAACTTGGCCAGCCTTTCATTTTCACCTTTCCGTCGTTTATTTTTACCCTTTCTATTTCCGCTAGTGAGTGTGCTTCTTGATTTTGTCTATCGACAGAATACAGCGGCCACACTTATTATTATTCTAAGGAATGGACGAGTCCTACTAACATTGTTTTTTTTGTAGTTTTATCTTTGTGTTTCATTTTAGTCTATTTTCAGGTTTCATCCTTCAAACCCATCATTTAATAAAACATGGAATTTTATTAAAAACGAACTTTATGCTGTTATGTAATGGATTCAAATTTTTACATCATGGGATGTTTTGCAGGTCCGCTGTGAATATGTGGTATTTTGGTATATGCTGGATTAAGTGGTGATTGGTGAGTCATTGTGGTGAATGGACAAATTGTAATGAATGAATGAGTCGTGATTGTGATTAACATGGACGAGGATAGATAATGAAGACCAGCCTTTCCCCATTTCCCCTTCGGCCTAGTGCCACAATTTTGCATTTTTACGAAATATTTAATACGTTAAAACTGTAAATAAAACGTTTCTCATATGTTATTTATTATCAACTAATAATATTAAGTTTCCATCATATCTATCCATGCACAAACTTCCAAGCGTATTATTTCCAATCAACGGGAGGTGGCGCTTGATGTCAAAATTGTTGCTATTTTCAAAAATTCATATTTTCTAGAAAAATTATTTCTGTCAATAACCTCAACTAAAAATTAAATTTATTGTCATTACTTTTCTAACTTGTGATATTTAATTAGAAAGGCAGCTTACTTGAAAAATCGTTATCTACAAGAAATACACCTGTCGAATGATTTGAGGGCCTAAACACAATGTTCGCCAATGATATCACTTGCTAGAGAAATGGAAAATGCGTTTTACCTGCCAAGTTAGGTGAATTAAATTAATTAGACTCCATACACAATCATTTTTTTTTCTCTTTCTTCGTGCAAAATATCGACGCACAAAGTTAGACATCATTTAAAAGTATTATATTTTCGGTAAAAGTTAAAGAATGCATTGGTCGATATGTTTCAGCAATTATTTCATAAAATAATTACTTGATACACAACACTGACTAAGGCAGATGTTCACTCCCATATATAAATGAATGTGATTGGCTGTGTGTGTGTGTGTGTGTGTGTGTGTGTGTGTGTGTTTATGGAGTGAAAGTATAGGGGTGGGTAGCGTATGTAGAAGCAAGCATATGCATGTATATATGTACACGTACACACGCGCGGATCTGTATATTTACTGATGCAAATATCTATGCAAAAGCTTTAAGTACGGAAATATTTATCCATCTTCGACTAATATATATATATATATATATATGCATGCTATAAATAAATTTCATTAATACACATATGTTTATTTTAACATTTTAGCATCCTCAACAGTATATATATAAATACACAAACACACATATCATGCCGTCACACGTTGTTTACTTAAGAATACATTTTGTCTACGTCACAACACTTTTTGCCTACGTCAAAACACTCATGAGATTTACGAAACTCAGCAACTCTCTCTACCTACCCTGTTGGTGACTTAAGAAAGTCGAAAGCTTGGATCATATTTCTTGTAATTTTCTTCCGAAATGAATTTCGGGCAATTTCTGACCGAATTTACTCCTTATATGGGAGGGGTTATTTGTAATTTGGAAAAGGCGATCATTAAAATTAATCAACACAAAATCTCCGTTGTCTTTAATAATATTTGCCTTAAAGAATATGCATTTGCATTTATATATATATATATATATATATATATATATATATATATATATATATATTCAAATATATGCACATAAACAGATACAAGCAATCCAGTTAATAAATACCTGCTGTTGTAGAAAATGTATACGCATACACAATCT
>CAHIKZ030004385.1:2225000-2240000 GCA_903632075.3 Acanthosepion pharaonis | reverse complement strand
CTCATGTTTGACTGTAGGGATGGTATTTGCTGGCTCGTATTCCGCTCCTTTTTTCCTCCATACATGAGTGCGCATGTTTCGTCCGTAAAGCTCAATTTTCGTTTCGTCTGACCAAATTACTTTCTCCCAGAAATCATTTGATTCAATTTCATATTTCTTTACAAAATTCAAATGGGCTTGTACATGTCGGCGTTTCAGTAATGGAGTCTTTCTCGATGATCTTGAAGTGAGACCTGCACGATTCAGTGATCTTTTAATTGTATCTTTACTAACTTCAATTCCGGCATTTTTCAAATAATTCTGAATTTCTCGACGAGTTGAAAATGGATTCTTCTTCACAGTACGGGAAATGTATCGCTCATTAGCCTCATTTAAGATACAGGGACGACCATTCCTTTAAATGTTTTCAATAGTATCGAATTTTTTTCCATTTTCGAACAACAGCACCAACTGTACTCACAAGCAAATTCAAATCTTGAGCGATTTTTCTATATCCGTTACCATCTTTGTGATTCTTTATGATCTTCTTGCGCATGTCGTAGTGGCAACAGAATAGCTGCAGTGTCTCAGAGCTGTTATCTAATAGCCGGTTGAGTGCCGTGCGGTGCTGTCATTCGTCGACATATCACATCATATCAATATGGGTAGGAATCATGACGACACGTCTCTTCTAGCATAATATTTGCATTGGTGTTAAATACTTTTGCATATGGGTTATTTTATTTATTGTTAATAAATGTTTCTCAAAACAGTGGTTTTAAATTTTCCTTTTATTTTTTGATCGATAATGTTCGTTTAAATATTTCCTATAAGTTTCGTTGGAATTGATCTGTTATTTTTTGAGATATGTAAGAAAAACCAATGTGTTAAATACTTTTGCTACCCACTGTATATATATATATATATATATATATATATATATATATAACTATATATATATATATATATAACTATACGTCTGTGTGTGTGTGTCTGAGAATATAGGGATAAAAGCTAGCGAATCATTAAATAAGGAACAGCCAGGAATACTTTTTCTAAATTCAATATTTTGCTATTTTTTTAGTTTTATCGAAGATTTTGAGGCGAAGTAGAAAAGTTGTAAATTTGAAATATAACCCGATACACATGTATACGCATACAAAAACACATATATAATTTTGGCAATTCCTAACATATCTGTTTTATTTTTTCTTAGAATAGCTATAATTTGAACTTTGAGAGAAAGTTTTGTTGTATTTATCTTTTTTATTCTCTTGTTTTCTAGTCTCTCCAATTTTTTTACAACATTTTAAACACAAATATTTGTTTTCAATACTTCATTAAAGATTATGAAACATAAAATTTGAATACATAAGCTTTTATTTCATTCGTTTATTTCTTTTATATATATATATATTTTTATTTAATCAGGGACTTTTTTGTAGACTCGAAAATGAACTCTATCGACTTTTTTTGCCAATATTGAAAAAAAGAAGCCGACAGTGACGGACACAGAAGAATAACTTCGCTTACCTGAGCAGTGACCCTGAAGACTTTCTTTTTGTTTAGAAAATTGAAAATGGATGACCGCTTCAGACACTCTGCTCTATTTCGCCTGCCTTCATACCTTCAAAGCGGAATAGGTCAATCAACATTGTTGACTTATAATGAAAAAATATATCCACTGATACATATACACCGATGTACCAAAATTCATAAGAGAGGCATTTAGTATCATTTACGGTCGCCTTTAGACCAGCGAAATACAGCAACTCGGTGGGTTATCGATTCCCCAAGTAGTTGGAAGACCTCTGGGGAAAGGTTAAACCTTGTCATCTCGATAGATGTTCACATTTTCTTGTATAAATTCTGCGTGCGAATATACCTAATCACAATGTCCTAGAGCTCGACTGGATATGCTAGTGGAAGTTCGCTGCTTTCTCAAACCTATGCAGAGCAACTTGTGTCCGATCACATAGAGTATTGTCATGATACCGAACAAAAGACTATAGCAAACTTAGCGGCCCCCATTCCGTAATACGTTCAGGTCCAAATTATACCAGATGAAGACGTCCTACTTAATTATGGAGCCACCAACTATCGGCATTTCCCTTTGTTGACAATAGGGATTAATAGCCATATTGGGTCTGGCGCACACACACAAAAACATCCTTTTATCGACAGTCCACCAAGGTTAAATCAGTAGATGAGTAAATGTATATTGAATATTTCTGCCTGATACCTCTGAAATGCATCTAGAGATTCCTGACAAAATTCAAAGAAAAATCTGCAATGTTATCATTCAAAACCTAGTATCTCTGATTCAGTCAGTTCCCAACGCCAGAAGTAGTTTTCATGTGTTTTTGTTTTTTCTAGAAATATTTTCATGATAATTGTTGCAATGAACGTTTCTCTTTGGTATTTAGACATGATTGGCAGAAACTATCTCAACATTTTACTGCTGAAATTACTAAGTGTAACTGTAATTTCTATGCTAATGCTTTCTTTCAAATTTTACTTTTGGAACACTCTTCCGTCTCCTTGCTTTCATCTCAAATACGATCTTGAAAAAATGACATACAACGTTAGTCATCATATGTCTCCTTAAATCCCGTCCTTTCATTTTCCCCTCTCCTCAATAAGTTTCTCTTAGTTTCTTTCAGTTAGTAACCTCACTGGCCTCATAGTGGACTTGCTTAAGAGGGAATTTTGGATTTGGTAGATCTTCTATTCCAATATTCCATAGAACCAGAAAACGATCTGCTGGCTATGTGTTATGGAGTGATTTGACAGTGGAGGCTTGTATTTGTACTAAGTCGGTCCTAAAATAGGTTCGACGTACAAAACGTTAGGAACTTGATATAATAGGTATAACGGAGAGTAATCTAGTTGTGGTCGCTGATACTGTAGTATTCGACTAACTGTCGTCCGACATCGACTGACTGACCAACGATATTTAGTCACCCCCACGAGGGCATCATGTGGCACAAGGACGGTTTAACGTGGGATCTCCGAGCCCGTGGGCTCGGCGAAAAATATGAACATTGAACCCGTATAAACGGGTTCAGGGTCGGTTTACCTCCCCGAAAGAGAGGTAGCCTCGTTCGGGTTCCTCCCCGCCCGAAGGCAGAGAGTTCAACCGATCAGCCGGTCGACTGGCTGACCAACTCACTGAGCGACTCTTACTACTCCTACTTATTATAGGTGGGAGAGTCTATTAACTATAGAATAGGTGTGTTCCACTATAACACTATGCACCTGATAACACTGTATTTATTGCGGATGGTATACGAATCGATGTTATCTGTCTCTAAAAATCACAACGAAGTGCGTATGTTCATGAACATAAAGGAATCGCGGTTCGTTACAGCGCCGTTCACGGTGGGCGGTAATACTTTTGGTCAAGTTTTCCTACTACACAGGTAAAGCGCCTAGATAGTCAGTCTCAGAATTCCTGGCAATACCAGGAGTGAAATACTTAAATCCTTTGGTAACTAATACCATTTCTCGCTCAATGTCCGGAATGCCACCTTATCAGGAGCAGGCTCGTTAATGTTTAAGATGATTCATCACATTGCAGAACACATCTGATATAGATCTGTCAATTTTTGAAGTCAATGGCTAGGTGCGATGGCATTTATATTATGCTAACCCATAATATTTAACTCGGCACTTCATTTATCAATCTTAGATTTTAAATATCTATCTGGCTACGTATCTTAGTCTGTAAATTATCTATCTATCTATCTATCTATCTATCTATCTATGTCTGTACACACCTATCTACCCATCTGCACATATCTGTATATCGATCTTTGTCTGTACATATCCCTCTGTCTATATATGTGTGTCTTAGTCAGTATGTATCTATGTATCTAGCTAGTTGGCTAAGATTCTGCCTTTGCATATCAATGTCTTTATCCAGCTCTATGTAACTCTTGGTGTTAATACAACTCTACCCATATCTATCTGAATATACTTTCATAAGTCTTCATGGGGATACATAGTTATTACGTGAATTTGTTTCCAATATATTCAATGTATAATGTTCAATATATACGCTTTTTATTTACCACCGAGTTACGTACAGGATAAAATTATGTTGAAAAATACATTTATATTGTGTATAATAAATCTGTCTGATTCAGGAGATATTGAATTCATATGTATATGAATCAATATAAATAAATAATAATGCATGTATATGTAATATATGTATATGCAATATATGTATATACATATATTGCATATACATGCATTACATATATTACATATATACATATTATATACATACATTTATACATATATATATATATATATATATATATATATATATATATATATATATGAAGAGGTAGTTTCAGAAAAGGAGATACAGAGACACAAATGATAAATAAACAAAGAAAAACAATGCGTTTTTCTCCATTATTTATTTCTAGAACTTTTTAGTCGCTGTTTATATAAACTGATCTTCTCACACCTCTTCAGAGATGAATTATTCTTTCGATATTCCAGGAATTGCGATAACATCAGTTGAACCTGAATTCTTTGGGGAGTGTTGTATAGAGTTCTGCCGAAGGAATGTGTTTAAGAAATGAAATGTAGTGTAAATTTTGACAGATACATCAAACTAATTTCAAATTCTCAAACAGACTTTGACGTTTCATACTGGTGCTGGTGGGGAAGAGGAAAAGATTATTATTAATGTGTGTGGTATGTATTAATTTTAATTCGCCCAGTTTTCTATCTATGAATGTCAATGACGGAATACTTTTGTCAGTATAAATGGCGACCGGGAAGCGTGTAGGGCGAAGATAATTCATGCCTTTCCTAAAATAACAATGTGGGTAAAGGATATAGGAGGATAATTTAAGAGTAAGGATTAAGAATGAAAAATCTCCTTACTAATAAAAAGCAATACAGGTTTTTGAAATATATATTTGACAGGATATTTTGACGGTCATCATCCCGCAAGAAAATAGAAAATTATTTCATCCCAATCAAGGCAATAAAGCGAATAAGACGCAAGAGATTACTGATGGTTAGAGAATATGATAAAACAAAAAACAGCATTCAGTGGGTTAAGTGCCATCGGGATTCATGAATGACGAGGCAGAAAATTTTTCCGCAGTAGGTTGACATTTCTTTTTGCGATAAACTGGTTGCCAAACAAGGCTATAGGACCGAGTCTTTCCTGCTATTCAATCGATATCTGGGAGAAAAGAAATGGATTCATATCTTTCCTAAGGGTATTTTTGCGTACGTGAATAAAATTATCTCTACTGAATTCGAGTATTTAAGAGAGAGAAAAATTAAGAATTAAGAATTAAGAACAAAACGTATGGATACCAAAGAGACAATAAAAAAAAAAACGTGGAAAGAATAATAATATTGACTGTGCAAACAATTTTCGAGTACGATGTCCCACTGCTAATTTATCTCACACTGGTTCAATAGCATAGTGAAATAAAAAAAAATCTCACTGAAAAAAACAAAATCTCTTTTAATATACTGTGTATTTTCAGCGTCTTCATTAAAATTGTTACATTAAAATACATACGTTCTTGTTTCAATACTTTTCTGTTCGGAAGCCAATTAAATATAGCTCCTTGTTAGCGGATCAATTCATTAGGTAGTTTCTCCAGACTATACTGCAACTGATAAGATCAGGAACATGGCGTGCTATATTCTTTGGAAACTGAAAACATGTCGAGAATCCCAATGAGAACAGCACCCTCTGACCCCTTTATGTTGTTGGTAAGACAAAAACTATAAAAATGAAAATGATTAAAAGAAAACACTCCCAGAATGGCGGAAATCCTTGCCCTATAAAATTTGTTACTGTGTGGACAGAGATCAATTATTTTATTAGTTCGTTAAATTAATTTGTAAAAAAGGCGCTAGGAACTAAAGAATCATTGGAAAAATCCGGACATTTGAGAAAGGCAGTAGAAAATTTTGGGTGAATTGAGGATCTGGATCAAAATATAAATAATGCAGAAATAACCTTATTGAGGTTAACGAAAATTCTTAATATTAATGTTAAAGTATGGCATAAGGTCAAAAAGCAGATGCAGGATGATTAACAATATATTATGTCAGGCATCCAAGGGTAGATTTTCTCTGACTCATGCACTCAATATTTATTAACAGTCATAAATATTTGTTCCATCCAAGAACGTTTCATTTTGTCTTCTTTCTTGAATCACCAATTCTTCCAAACTTTTACCATTGTTTTTTTTTTCACCTGGAAATGAGGAAGATTTTATTGAATATAAAACAGAGTAACAAAGCAAATCTCTTATCAACCTGTCTTCTTCTCTCTCTCTTTCTTTCTTTCTTTCTTTCTTTCTATCTATCTATCTATCTATCTATCTATCTATCTATCTATCTATCTATCTATCTCAGTCTATTAATATACAAACCGCTGAATTTATTACGTAAATACCGTAAACCTCAATTTGCATAAAACTCGAATTTTTTGTCGAAAATTTTTGTCAAATTTTAAAGGATAAATTTATATGTCAAAACAAAGCTTATGTTATATTTTTAGGGAGTTACAACGTGTTATATTAAAATTAAATGCAGTCATAAGTTATACAGATTAAAATAATATTAATTAAAGACCTGTGAATTCTAATATTTAAAAAAAATTTTTTTAATATATGTTGAAATGTGGGAAATGGAAATGATTTAACAAAAGTTAAAAAAAAAAACAGAAAATAAAGTTATTGACTTAGTTTATGTGTCCATTTGTGGTATTAGAGATTCTTCACAGATCATCGATCGATTAAGAGCGATGTTAAAATATAACAAAGTTGCGAACTCGAAACAAAGGAAAAGACTTTATGAACTTTTGCCTCCTAGACGGGAACAAAAGCGAGTTTTAATAAAATAATCACTTTTTACCAGTGGTCAGGTCTATAAACAGGCTGGAATTGATGGAGTCAAGAACTACAAATGTGTAGAATACTTGGCAAATTAGGATCTATCAAGAAATCTAGTAAAGCAAAAAGCATGAATATTGGGCGAAGAAACAAATGAATATTGACATTTTGCAAGGAAATTTCACGGAAGAATCTCGAGGAACACTCGATGGACATGAAGCATAGGCATGATGGAAGGACAACAAGAAAGATTTTAATCACTGCTGATGTACCTTTGGCTATAAGAAGGCAGCATGGAGGCAACAGTGTGATGATATCTGCTGAAATTGTCGACCAAATCTAATGTCAATGAAGGAGTTAAAATGAACAGTAGTAACTATTGCAATTTCGTGGAAAAGAGTTATATTGAATGGTACATAGCCCAGCCACGGAGATTTTTTTTTTTAAAGTGCGTATTTATGAACCTGTTGTAGTAAAAGAAATTAAAAATCAATGAATAATAGATTGCTTGTTTTAATGAGAAGTAGGTAACTATATTGAGATATAAATGCTTAAAAAAATTAGGAAAAGCGATTGTTTTTAAATTTCAAGTTATATTTGTATTTAAAAAAAGATTAGTTAAATAAAAATTAGCAGAGGCAGACATTACTTATGGGCAAAATTAGTCGTGTTGAATATTTGTTTTATTTTATTTAAATTAATTTTCAGAAAAATAAGACCGCATAATCTTTTGCTTTAATAAAACTTAAATAAAAATTATTGTATTTTTTGTTAGTTACAAACCAAAAAACAATGATGTTCATTTTTTAAATTATGAATAAAATTATTTTCCTCAAGATAGCCGAAAAATAATAGTAACTCAATAATTCACACACAAAAATGTTAAACATTGTAGTTTTACACACACACACAAACACACACACACACGAATATTTGAATAAATAAATATTAAAATTTTTGTCAGATAATTGTATTTAATTATCTTCTTCTTTTAAATTTACATTGTTGTTTTAATATTCATTTTGGAAGTTACGCTTTTATTTACTATAGATGTGAAAATGAATTCACGAGAACAGAATTGACTAAATATATACATGTATAGCGTTTTGGCAATCCTAATCTGGAATAAAATTAATACCGTTAATTTTTACTTTTTTTAATTCTGAGAAAATCGAATTCATTCTAATTTTAAAATAATTTCGTAAATACAAATCAAACGAAGATAATTGTTAACAAAAAGCTGGTTTGGATGATAATGAGTCTGGATATATATTTGATTTGTCATTAATTATTGTAGTTTGTTAGTTTTATCCGGAAAGACATACAGAAAACTGCACTTTATATATGCAAAGATAGATGTCTGAAAAATATCTATAAATTTTCAATGATAAATTAATATTCAAATATTTTCCGAGCAATGCCGGGCATCCACTCTAGTCGCAACATATTGACCACTGTGTTCTTCGTCCTTCACGAGGTGCTTGTCGACCCGCGTAATGTTCAGTAATTTTCCAACTGAACACTTATTTAATCTTTGGGGGTAGATTGCAGCAGCAGTAGTCAAAACATGAAAAGCAGAAGCAGCAGTTTCATCACATATGAGGAGGTAGGTTAGGCTTAAGGCTCCATGTACACTGCAACAAATTGTCCTACGGGACAATGGCTTCTCGTGCATTAAAGTATCCCTTTGTCAATTTGTTGACAAAGTGATTGTGAGTGTGGGTCGAGCAATGTCTACTTAGACGAGTGAGCAATAATTTAACTGTACTAAAAATAAGAAATAGACGATATCCCGAGACATGGAAAGTGGAACTAGAACAGTCTACCCGGAGATTAAACAAAGGCTTCAGTTTAGAAATCCCTATAGCCTACCCAGATCGATATACACCTGATGATGACCAGTAGACACAAGACCTGAAACGTGATAACAGAAAAAATAGATGAAGGCAATATTCCAAAAATAAGGATTTTCGAAGATATAGCACAAGGCCGAAATATGGGACATCCAGTGAGGAGCGAACTCACTACTCAGTCGAAATTTTCCTATCAAGACAAGCTTGCTAACGATTACACTACCGAGAGGTGCCCGTAATATTCCAAATATAAATAGTGTAAAAATTACGCATTCTCCTGCTACTGACTCTAAGTGTCCATTACCTGACCCAGGGGAACTGAAATCACAGTTAATAAATTACAACATTGACGAACCTTCTATTTAAAAGACACTAGTCTTTGAGGATTAAAGTTTAAAATTCCCTGAATGTTATCAGGATCGACAAGCCCGTGATAAAAGCCGAAGAACGCAAGGGTCGAAACAATAACAAAGAGGACAAAAAGAGTCCGAGTATAAACAATAATGAAGCTCAACAAATTACTGCTTAGGCTATGGAATCACTGCTAATATAAAAGAGTTCTCGTCTACAATTATTGTCACTTGAATCGAAGATATGGCATAATACATGGCGTACATGAATGTAACAAGCGAGACATCTCTGAGAAGTAACAGCAAAAGTAGGGTTTAGCAACTGTCTGTCTAATTCTGAAGAGTTTATATGCAGTCGAATTTGAGATGCTCTAAACCTTTTTTATCTATGAATGTTTACCATTTCAAAACTGTCTTAATCAGCAGAGATGTTAGAATTCATCCATCAAATCAAAATCTGTTCTCAATTTGGAATGCCATTATAGGTTTTACGCCAAATGTCAACGATTTCTAATATTCAAATACACAAAATTGTTTTGCGAGTGCAAAAATCTCTTAAACCTGATAAAATTAAATCTTAAAATTGATTATTTCTATAGTTAAAATTGATATGTTGCGATCACCGTATCTTATATGTTGTTAATATTGATAGTATCTGTTATTCCTGTCGTAGACGATGACTGGGTTTAATCACCGTTTGGTAGATCTTCATAATGATCTTTGAACTTGACCAAATAAGACGAAGAAAAAGAACGCACAGTCTTTTTATAAAATTTTAATTTGGAGTGAATTTGGATCAACAGTTATAATACTAATCAATAAAGCTATTCTTTTATCATAAAAAACACAATGTCATTTATATTTGCTTTCTTATTTCTTTGCTAAAGTAATTTCCTGTTTCCATATCCGTTTTGCCAAGCGGTTGCATTCTAGTTCTGTCATCTTTCAATATGCCGTTGTTTTTCCCGTTTGTGCTTGAGTTTTGATGCCTTTTACTTGATTTATCATTTTATTGCTATAAAGTTGATCTTAGTTTGTTTTTTTTTAAGATCGGCCATAATGCATTGTTGAGGCAGACATATTAAGAAATGGGCAGTGAGTAGAGCTAAAATAAAAAACGGAAATGAATGATTTCAAAAAAATGATTTCAAATAACAAAAAACAAAATTTCATAAAAGAAATTATTAAAAGTAAAATATAATTTTCGAAAAACGAAGTAATAATTGCCTTTTGTTGGGGTATGACAAAGTCGGTATTTGTAACCAATTTCATTTAATAAGAATTAATTAAAAACATCAAAATACAGGAATAATAATTCATTAAGAACAGTTGAATTAAGCAGCTGTATTAATTTCAAAAGAAGAAGGGGAGATTTATGCATTTACAGGGGAAAAGATGTGTCGGATTATTTAAGTTAATTTTTCAAAAAACATTCAAAATTTAATAATTTCTTTAAATTATGTGATAAACACTTCCCTAAAAAAAGTAAACTATCAAAAATCGTTAATAAGTAAACAATAAAGATCAGCTTCATTTGTATGAATAATATGGAGAATATGACAAATAAACCTAATAAAAATACTAAACAAAATTAACAATTCTGAAAGAACAAATCAGAATGATAACAAAACTTGTAATTGCCGAAATAAAAATAATTGATAATAAATGTTTAACCAATAATATAATACATAAAGCATTTGTATCAAATAATATTAACACAGTACAAATAATATATAGGAGCTACTGAAACAACATTTAAGGAATGATTTAAAAATCATTAAATTTCATTTAAATTAAATACGCAAACAACATAAGATTATCAGAATATACATAGACTCAAAAAAAAAAAGATACTAACAAAAATCAAATGGAAAATAATAAAATAGTCCAAATAATATAAAAATAGAACATGTAAATTATGACTATAAGAAAAATTACATATAATAAATTTTAAAAGTCAAATTAAATTATTACACACAAAAAAATGAATTAATGAGTAAATGTAGACATTTTAACAAATATCTACTTTGCAACTTGAGCACCAACACAACATAATTTTACATAATATTTAACAAATATCTAATTTTAATTTTGATGTATATAAAAGGTGGAATCATATATATATATATATATATGATTCAACATTATATATGTGTGTAGTGTGTGTGAGTGTGAGTGTGTGCGTGTGTGATATATAAAAGTATTAGAAAAAATAATATAACTAAAATTAATTTTTAAAAAATAAAAATAATTAAATAACAATAATTTATGTTTTAAATATAATATACATGGGTACGTGTATATATACAAAAGACAAGAATGAAAAGTAATAATTATGAAATACAAAAGATAATAGTTAAATAATAGACAAAGGAAAAATATACAATAGAGGAACAATTATATTCGAGGTGTGCTCTTGTAGAAATGATACATTTATGAGCGAGCATGTGAGCGCGTGTCGAAGCATGAACATACACATGTCTGTTATGTTTGTCTATTAGAAATCTTGTGGAGAATTTGCGTTTATGAACGAACAGAAGAACGCGCGAACGAACACCTACATGCGAGCGTCACTGACAGAGCGAAAAAAAAAAACAGAAATAAAAAAAATCGGACATTTATTAACAAATCTTAAAATTGGAACTACATCACGAAACTGCAAAATCGGGATAATAATATTCAACTACGGATGAATTAATTCATATTAAGTATTTTTTTCTATTATAAAATTATTATTTACGCTCTCTTATAATCTAACTATTGAGCACTTAAAAGTGCTCAATAGTTAGGTTATAATAGAGCGTATATAATTTTAATTTTAATTGTAATTAATTAATGATTTTAATTATAATTAATAGCACGTAGATAATAAAAAATCCGTTTTTAGAAAATTACTTCTTATCTATCTATCTATCTATCTATCTATCTATCTATATATATATATATGTCTCTTTTCTGTCTATCTGTCTATCTGCACTTACGTGCCTTGGGAAACGTATGAATCTTATTCTTCTCCACCCAGGCATGGGTAAATAGCAGGACAGACCGTCTTCTATAGCCTTGGATGGCAGCTGGTCTACCGCCGAAAGAAACGGCAACCTACTGCGGGAAAAAAAAACCTCCTCAGTCATGTATCGAAAGATACATAATCGCTTAAGCATGTATCACGCATGGCACATAACTGACTGATGTTGTCATGTCTATCTGCCTATCTCAGTCTGTTCATATCTATCTATCTATCTATCTATCTATCTATCTATCTATCTATCTATCTATCTATCTATCTATTCGTTTCACTTCGATCCATTACTTTACAAGATAAGATCAATACAATTTTAACCGCAGGCTTAGTTCTGGACTCTATTTTGATATGGTTAATGCGTTCGTTAAGGTCTATTGACACAGAATGAGATTATGTTGAAAACCTATATTGTGTAAAAGAAATGCCTTCTAATTATTAATAGGCTACATACTTTTTGCATATATCTCTCTATTTAATTAAAATACTTTTATCAATGTATCTAAGAACACACACACACATACAACATGCATACAACACACACACACATATATAATTTTATATTCAAAATATTTAATTAACTATATGTACATTCTTCTGCATAGCGGTATTTGTTTGTTGTTTTTTTTTTCAGATCGAACCATGACCTCAGCAGATAAGCTGACATACGCAACTCGACCAGTTCTAATGTCTGCATAAAAATAGACAGAATAATGTGTTTAATTTCGCGTTTTGAGAGTTAAAATTCTTAAACAGAAATCAGTGTGATTGTGTGTGAACATATGCGATAGATTTTTTTAGATCGGCCTTTTGAAAAGCAGTAGACTGGTTATTGTTGTAGCTTAAGAACGCTTTCACGCCTTTCTGCACGATATTTCCTGTTCATTGTTGGATGTGGCATAAAGAATACGAAGAAGTTAGCGAATTCACTTACATATGTAGACATAATTAAATTAAATTCATTTAAATTAATTGCAGTTCTAAACGTTAATTCACTTCAGTGTGCGTCTTTAAGTTGTACCGATGAAAAGCTTTTCGTCACAAATACTTTAACCGAATATATTTTTTCTTTCTTTCTTTCTTTCTTTCTTTCTTTCTTTCTTTCTTTCTTTCGTTCCTTCATTTCTTCCTTTCTCTTTCTTTCGTTTCTTTCTTTATTTTTTTCCTTCTTTTCTTTCTTAGTTTATTCCTTTCTCTCGATTAGTATATTATTTGCTTTTACCTGTTTCTTTTTGTATTTTTCATTTTACTTCCTCCCTTCTCTCTTTCTTTCCTTTTCTTTCTTTCTTTCTTTCCTTTTTTTCTTTGTTTACTTTCTTTCTTTCGTCCCTTTCTTTCTTCTTCTCTGTCTTTTCATTCCGTTCTTTATTTCTTTCTTTTCTTATATAGTCTCTCTTTCTTTCTTTTCATTCTTTCTTTCTTTTCTTTCTATTTTTCTTTTCTTTCATTTTATTTTTCTTTCTTTTTCACTTTCTCTTTATTAATATATTCTTCGCTTTTACTAATTTCTTTTTTTTTATTTTTCATTTTACTTTTCTTTTTCTTTCTTTCTTTTCCTGTTTATCACTTTCGTTTTATTGATGTACTTTTTTGTTTTTGTCTCTTTCTTTTTATCTTTTTTTCTTTTTCTTTTCAGACTTTTGATTCATTTTCGTACGTTTCCCCACCCCTTTTCAAAATATCATTCCCTTCTTTCTTTCTAACTCTATTATTTTGGTTCTAAATTTGCAATAAATAAAACTTTATTCTATCAGTAATTCTCTTTTTCCTTTGCTTGTTTCTGACGCTATTTACGAGGGGATATGTTTTAAGCATTTATTTGAAATCTGGGCTGTTACCAAACACAGGCCACAGAGACTCTTGGGTTATATGTAATTATTTCAGCTAAGATAGAGTTCGTTAATATCAGAATATTCAGAATGTTTTAAATATATTGAACATCTTGCTATATTAGAATTATGTGAATTTTTTGCTACTATTAAATCTGTTCCAGTGATTGCGATGGTGTAATTTTAATTGTGTCCCCGCCAAAAAAAAAAAAAAAAAAACAACAGTATAATAAAAAAAAAGTATGTATTAAAATAAACAATCATAATGGTGAATGACAATTCTTCAATCTCACAGTAAATGGCCTGAACACATCCTGCGATATTCCAGGCATAAAGATATAAAACCAAGTTGTTTTTTTGTTTCTTTTTGTAACCATAAACCTAACCTTTAATATTTTCTCCCATAAAAAAAAACTAATGCTAAATGCGTTTTCGGATTACACCATTTTCGATGTCAGAAAAAACTGTAAAGATATTGCTCTTTAGTTTAAAGAGAAGGGATGTTAAATAAATATTGGAAAAGCTTGTGTGATTCGTATAGTAAATTAAAATTAAGCCAAGAATTTAAATCGAAACAACATATTATAACATCGAACTTTTTCATCTGCCAAGTTATTATTTACTATTTCAACTCGATTTTATATAAAATGGCCAATTTCTTATTTAAAACTATGTTAACCAATTTATCTATTTACTTGTAAAATATTCTCATATTTTATATTAAATTTGGTAATTACTTCATTTCTTAGGCTGGCTGCCCGTCTTACAAGCAGCGGCAAATATGCAGAACAATTATCGTTACAACACCACAAGGTATTAATAGTTATATTTCTACAATTAGTAGCGATTGTATTGTCAGTTTCGATCGCAAATCTTCCGTTGCTGTCGTCATTTGTCACTCATTCGCTGGTTGAGTTGTGAAGCAGCAGGCAGTTCATGAATCAAGTCGATGCACTACGGAGACATCCGCTTGTTGTCGTTAAGTGCAGACAGCATACATTAAATTAAAATTCATTGGCATTATTAAGTTAATATTTCAGAACGCTCTTTCACTTTAATCATGTCTATTTTCCTATCGGTCTC
>CAHIKZ030004385.1:2195000-2220000 GCA_903632075.3 Acanthosepion pharaonis | reverse complement strand
CTTATTTGTGATACCATCATAACAAAAGCTTCTTATTTCTAAATAATTCGTCGCACGGTGGCAACGTGCAATCCAAATCGTACTGAGAACCTTATGTAGTTTTCTCTATCATTTTAAGGCTTCGACTATGTGATATTTTACAGATCCAAGTTATTCTTTTGAACTTGGGAGTTTAAATTTAACCTCCAACTGCATACAGAATGATTTATCTTAGTTGAGTATTGACATGTGTTATTTAGATTTGCACAAGTGCACAACAAAAGATTATCATTGGCAACCAAGTAAGAAAAAATAGTGACTGTAAAAGTAAGGTACTAATAATTTGCAGGTACTAATAATTTGCAGGTACTAATTTTTAATTTTTAATTAATATTTATTTTACTTTGATCACTTCTTTGAAATTGGGTTTAATTAGTTCATTACAGGTTTTTTTTATGAATATATAGATTAATTAAGATTTGTTATTTATCTGGGAAAAGGAAATAGTTTTTTTAATATTATCTTCGGAGTTCACTTACTTTAGCGCAGCACTGTATATATATATATATATATATATATATATATAGATAGATAGATAGATAGATAGATAGATAGTGAGAGAGAGAGAGGGAGAGACACACACACACATATATATATGTGTGTGTGTGTGCGTGCGTGTGTGTGTGCGCGCATGTGTAAGGTGGTTTAATGTTTAGTGATATTGCTTCGCTAGATCCGTTACGACTTCCTGGGTGGTCCATTCATTCCATACGTTTAGTAAATGACTATATAAGGAACGAGAAATGAAGAATAAAAAAAGAAGAAGAAAAGAAATGAGAGAAGACAAAAGAAAGGCAAAGAATTCCGTGCTTTTAAATTGGTGAGCAGGTGTCGTCTCTCAAGTGTCCAGGTTTTGCTGTTGATAATCTATTGACTTTAAAGGTAATTTTGGACGACATACCCTAGAACAGATATTGATTGAGAGGTTTTGTGGGTTTGTGACAAATACGACGCTGGTCAGAAATTTATGAGCTTGTCAACGTAATTACAGACGTGAAATGCGAATGAACGTCAAAATGAGAATATATCATCACTTTGAAGTTGTTTTGCGTCAAAAATAAGATGGCACACACACACACACACACACACACATATATATATATATATATATATATAAATGTTAGAAGATTACTTTGTGAAAACACGATATCATTGAATTCGCTCCCTCGAAGTTTATGCTACTGTCTACTGATTCGTGTAGCAACATGCATTGTTTATAGTCGTAACCAGAACTGATTTCGGTGCGATTCGAACCTAAGTCTCGCATTAGCCAGTTGAAGCTAATTTATTCGAGTAGTGTGAACCCACAATAGACAGGCAATGATGTTGAGAGAGAAACGCACGCAATTTGCATATGCGAATCTGAACCAAATGACCGGATCGAATATTTTGGGAGAGAATAAAAGATTGACACCGGAACTTCGGCAGAGATGCGTTCTTAACGGTGTTTCAGAACAGCGAGGGCGAGCATGAAATTGAGACGGGCAACCGTGTTTCATTTCTTTATACTTGTACTTCCCTATTTTATTTCTTAACTTTCTATTTGTCCTTTATCTAATCATTCTGTCGGACTCAAATCTAAATCCGTTAGGATATCAAGAAGTCCTAACGGACAAAAACTTTTTTTTCGATGTGTCATATATATTTTCTTTCAAAACTGTTCTTGATATATAAACATTTATATATCTTTATCCCATATATGTATATACAGGGTTCCAGTTTGTTGTCTAAATTACGTAAAAATTAAAATAACACTGACCTATCATTTTCAACAGTTACATTTAGTAAAATTACACAATATCTTGAAATACTAAAGGGTGAATTTATTCAATAAAATTGCCATTGGCTTGAACCACATCCTGTAGACGACTTCGTAATCTCTTGCAACTCTTTCGGGTAGTCTCTTTGTTTAAGTTGGTGAATGTTGCTATAATTCTTGACTTACTTTCATTTTTGGTACTAAAATGAGTTTTGTTGGTCACTCGCTCAACTGCATCCCACACATAATAATCAAAGGCATTGCAGTCTGGGAAGTTAGGTAGACAGATGTAAGGGGTTATGTGGTCGTAGAAATTATGTCACAGACATGATTGCGTTCCCCTGCTTGTATCGTATGATGCAGAGTCCTGTTGTCAGACATAGAGTTTTCTAGAAACCACCCTCTTGACCCAGAGCCTGAGATACCTCCTCAAAGGACTTGATGTCGAAACCCGTGTTAAGACTGAGGCGATGTGGGAAGATGAATGGAGGCATAACTTCGACATTACAAGTGAACTCTTCAAACAGCAAAATGTTGACTTTATATAACATCCAAACCTTTCCGAACCCTCTGCACTGTCCACAGGTTGACACCTAAACACTCTGAAATGTTCGTATTCGAGCTTCGGGCACGAATATTAAACAGTGTGACGCCCCCCCCCCGGATGTCGCCGCTCCAAACGTGACGTCGGCCTGTCTGCGTCAGTCGTGCTATCCCGTCCTGTGACGACCATCTGGCTTGGTATTGGTAGCGGCAACCAAATGTGACGTTCTAACCTTTTGGTGATTTGGATGGGAATCTGGTCGTTTCCAACTCGCCTCCAACGTCTGGCTACCGAAGTAACTACTTTGATTTCAAGTCTACCTACCCACGTTGTGAATTGATCTTAGGCAGACAAAATCAATCAGTCGCCGGGGCCGTAATGCAAATCTAGTTCGAATAAGGGCGATATCGCACAAATAGATTTAAAATAAAATAAAATAACAACTCGAAAAGTTCAAATGTGTTAAAAAAGGATGACAATATTTTATATCTGGTTGCTGAGTATAGGACTACGTCTTTCTCCCAAACCGCTATATGGATTCGTGACACTTTGTTTTTGTTAGGCGATTCTTAACATCTTAAGTTGTCTGTTCTTTAAGAAACTGGTTCTTGGTGTGTCTTCAGGCGATATTCGTAAAACTTGTTTTGGTCGTTCTTCAAAAATAAATTGTTCTTGGTTAGAAGATGAGTTCGGAATTGCGTGAATCTTTCAAGTCAGCTCTGCGAGGCTATTAACTCTGCAACTGTCTCTGCCAATTGCCAACTGCCCGAACTGATTTTCGCTCGCTGCGACTTTGCCGAACCAAAAACCGGGGTGGGCTCGTCGGGGTTTGAGGTCCCTTGATAATTCTAAATCCACAGTCCACTTCTTTGTTTTCGGTCAGGAAATTTCCACTCCTTTCCATTTTTGGAAGTCTTCTCCTACTCCCGCCTTCTTCTGTTCTCATATGGGTATCTCACCATACCCTCGGAGGGCGTCAACGGTTTTCCCTCTCTCTCGCAGTGACATCTCATACCTATCCCATCAATGGGTGGTCGCACCCCCCCCTGCATCACATGATCACCTCCGCCTGGCTCTCGTTAACCTTCAGCCTATGGGCGCTCAGCAGAGTGGGTGTGACCAGACTAGCCTTGTTTTCAAAAAAAAAATCTTGCTCGAAGAAAAAAAATTATCTTTTCTTTTCCTTTTCCTTTTTCCTTCTTTCTTTCTCTTTTCTTTCGTAGTGTGGTCCCTTAATCGCTGCTCTTATCCTCAATGTCACCTGGTACCTATCACTGAAATTTTCGCCAATTATCAAGTGAGTGGTCATCTAGCGAAACACAGCCAACTTTTCGTCCCGATAAGGTAGTTTCGCTATCCTAGCCGTATTTGCATTCTTGGTGCCGATTTCTGATAAAAATAGTTTCGAACACAACCCAGATGCCTTGTCCAACGACACCCTCCCATCGACAAAGACTTAATCTATGGTTTTGGTTTTCTTTGTTTTCGCAACTCGTGTGTGGTCAACGGAGGACCTATTAAATTTTTATCTCTTTAGAATTTTGTGGAAGCCCCAAATGGCATTCCTGTGACACAGATAAATGTTTATCTATTTAGAATTCTGTCTCTGAGGTTATTTGGGCAACCTGGAATTCGTCAATTAGCTTTTCGCCGTCACCAAGTGGTTGGCCCGTTAGGCGCTTTCACATTCTGGCGTTATATATTCCCGATAATATAAGTTCGCCACCATGACACAGTTAATTTTTATCTATTTAGAATTCTCGACAATGGCAATAAAAATTTTCACCATTTTTCCTTGTCAAAATAACACCGTTTAATGTCCCTTTCGTGATGGCTTTTTTTTAGCATCTAAAATTAACACTCGCCTTTCTTTTTTGTTTCTTTCCTTTTTCTTTTCTCCTTCTAGCACACCTAAATGGTGTCACAACAGTACAGCATACGGTTTTCAAATATATAGCCGAGTGAATTACATCCTGGTGTTCATTTTTTTACAGACGTTGCCCAACTGAATCTGCAAAATCAAAAACAAATGCGCATGCGTGAAATTAAAAATATAAAATGGCACACAATCGCATCCTGTATATTGTTAGGATGGACTTTTGTCAATGCGATAGTTTTGTATCATTTTAAACCTTATTATTAGTGGATACACGTATTTCAGTAGGAGCTTCTTTTATATAGTAAACGATATATTCATATTTACCCATCGGCCTGAAGTCTTATGTGATGTCAATTTTGATGCTTTCAATCGAAATTTCTTTTGTGAATGATCTCTTGACATTTTTCATATCTGCTCGTAGTTTCTTATTCAAACATAGACAAGAGAAGCTTTTAGAATGGATCTTCATGATACAACGCAGCCAATAGTGGCCAGGAACCGGCATTTTCACCTTTCAACCTTATGAGGCGCCAATGCCCTACAGTACTCTTGCTTTATATAATTGATATTGTTATCTTACATGGAAATGTCTAGAACAAAATAGACAGTGGCATTGTCAAGTATTTTGTTGTTTTTTTTTAAGTTGAAGAATCCTTACACAGTCAGAAAGAGAAATCACTCAACGCAGAATTAAAGAACAGCTTAATATTCCTCTTGATACAATGATTACGGTGATCACACATATCCGAAATTAGGGATGAGAGAATGTATAAACTTGTTCTGTGCGAACTGGGCCCTCAAACATATGACCCCTAGTTGTTCAGTCAAATGTGGAGAGCAATCCAAAATAGACGTCACCCAAAATAGTAGCTGTCGATGTTAGAGAACAGCGGTGCTTTTAGCACTAGTTATTAGGGAGGGCTGCATTTACACACAATAAGGAAAAGAAAGTAATGCATTTAAAAATAAATCCGTACATTGAACTGGATACATCCTTCTTGGGCATATCATATGTTTCCAATTCTCTGCAAATGGATGATCTGTGTCTAGGGAAAGATTTGTCAAGAGTTTTCTAACAACAGCCTGTAACCAAATGCCAATACGGGTATAAAAATGGCCCCTCTCTATCTATCTCTTTCTCTCACTCTACATATATTCATCTGCGAACATATTTCTGTTTGTTGTTTTGAAACTCATCATGACAAGTAGCTTAATCATCGTAATGTTATTGATGTTAGGGTATTCTTTTAATTTTTCCGTTACTTAGTTTCTCAGTCAAATATTTGATTTCCATGATCAACCTTTTTCTTTACTGGATATGTTGTTCTTTGCCTCCTCTCCTGACTCTTGTCGAGCATCACAACTTTCACCTGTTAAAATTTTGGATCACACAATTGTGTCTGTTGATATTTCTTTTGAATTGTCCATTAGACAAAAATTCCCTATTCACATGACCTATTTCTGTTACCAGCGTATCGATTGAGGATAATTTTCTTTGTGACGCCACTTGCAGTAAAAGTTTAAACATCCTATTGAAAATAGTGTCAGTGAAGTTTCTGATTTTGTACCTACTCTGAACTATCAAGGGAAATCATAATCTTCTTGATTCACACCTACCTGTGAATGTGCTCCTGAAATGTTTACTATTCTCTATAAACTCTAAAATAAATGTCTTGCTGCTTCCTTGCTTGTTGCAAACCATCTTCTGTATTTCGTGTCTGCAAGAATTTAGGCGAACCGTTTGATCAATCTATCAACCTATTAATCTTCCACTTCTTTTTGGCAAATTTCTAGAGATTCTAATCAATCTGAATTGGCTAAAAATCTCGCAGTGTTTTCTTTATCGACAAGTATCATGGCTTTCACTTCTCTAGGTCAGCTGCTGATATATTAACGATTATTGCTGAAAGTGTCTATCAATCTTTAGATATTAATTGTGAAGCACTGACTATTGATATCCAAATTGATGTTGTTTCGTATGCTGGTCTTCGTAAGTTGAAACGTTATGGTCGTTCTGGACTAATTTTTAACAGATTCAGTATTTCTTATCAAAAATGCAAAATGAATATTGTCTTGAAACGGTTGATCTTTTTGTCTAAGTGCGGATGTCCCTCAGAATCCTTTTCTTGTATAAGGTGTTCCTAATTTTCAACAAGCGTATTTCCCATGTTATCAGACTCGATATGTATGCTGATGGGGTAGCTATCTACTCTTGTCTTAAAAGTAAGCCCGGCATGTCTGATAAGGTTAATCTGGCATCTAAAATAAAAAAATCCCTCCAATCTGTTGTTAACTGGGGCAAGAAATGTCTTGTTAATTTTAAAACCGCCAAAAGGAAACTGTTCTGTTTTAATTGTTTCAGAGAACTTTGATTTTCTTCAGCATCATTGATGCGAACCTTCAAGATGGAAACTCATTGCTACTTTCAACAGTCTTCTAATGTTTTCCGCTGACATGAAATGGTAATAATATATCGAAACTATTGCCTAGTCAGCTACTATGAAAATTGGTTTACTGTGTTGTGCTAGACAATATTTCTCACCAGAATCTATCGTACATATTTATAAGTCTACCATTCATCACTGCATTGAACATTGATGTGACATCTGGTCGGGAGCTTCTGTTGTATATTTAGAGAGGGTTAGTAAAATACAATGAATATCAGCAATGTCATTGATACTAACATGTCATCTCAGCTTCATTCACTTTCCATTTGAATAGTATATTATGTTATAGAGTGGGAGCAGTTATGAATATATAATAGTAAAACATGTAAACGCAGCCTAGTTTCGATTATGGCAATTCAAATACATATAGAATAATATTTCCAAAATCATACGGAATTTTATTGATTAATATTTATTATGAATTTACATGGATAGCTTCTGAAATTTGTAATCGTTGTTTGCAATTTGTTTCAAAAAGTCTAAAGGTAAGTGTCTTGCGGCAATTTCCATGTTTCTGTAACGTGTTAACGTGTAGCAATTTGGTAAAAATTTTGACAAGTGAACCAATTATTAAGAAACCGATTTGGAATTTCATTTAATTTCTTCATATTGATTATGATTCAAACCATTTGAAAACTTGGAACCTTAACAAGAATTAATATAAATTGTGGACATTTCTCTACACCTTTAGCATCAAGAGACGGAAATTAATAAGCCAACAAAAAAGTGATTTAAAAATCAAAGAGACATAAATTTCCTATGACCTTCAACAAAACACACACGCACAGCCACACACATATATATGCGCGTGCTTTATTTGAGATTGTGTGTGTATGTATTACGTCAGGTGATTTATGACTTTTAAAGCGAATATATGCATTTTTGTGGCAAATGATTTCAAATGAATAAATATGACCAAGATTGTATATGTATGCGTTTGCATACAAACACGCAGACGCAAACATACTTGAAGACACACACAGACACACACACATATATATGTGTGTGTGTGTGTGTGTGTGTGTGTGTGTGTGTGTGTGTTTGTGTGTGTTGCACACGTAACTAATAAGTGTAATGCAATAAGTGGGAAACTAATCATTCCCAGATAACCTAATTTGCTTTCGTTTGTCATTCATTTTTCAAAGGAAAAGAATTTCCAATTGTTTACCAAGAAGGCTTGATTTATGCTACCAATTATTTTTGCAACTTTCAGCTCCGAGCTTTCCATCCAACTCGGTACCAGCGTGCATATATATATATATATATATATATATATATATATATATATATATATGAGTGTGTGTGTGTGTGCACTTTTATCCTGCGAATTACTCATTTGTCTATCCAAATGGGTCTGTATTTTTCCACATTTCCTTCGTTGACAACAGTGAAATATCTGTTTCTATGTTTACTTGTTTCTCAAATGACAAAAGTGGCACACGAATGCATTCATTCTGACGCTCTATATACATCCGCACGTTGTGAATTGATAATAATGTTCCTATTACAAAGGTTGTCTTTAACATTTATTTGTATGATAATTCCCAAGAACAATGAGTCGACTTTGACCAAAATACAATCCATTATTTTTTAGCGATATAGATTTTGAAATTCCTGAGTATATCTTGTCTTTGCAGGTAAATTCCTTCTTTAAATATCAATCTTTCCCTTCCACAACCATACCTGTATATTTTGAAATATTTTCCCCATGACTTATGCACTATCCACTGCATACACACACACACGTCTGATGGCCTCAATATTTTTCTAAAATAAGACTTAAGCCAGGTACATGAAAATACCTGCCTTTTTAAAATAAACGGAGCGTCTACTCAAATATGGGTACACACTAAAAATAACGTTTAAATTAATATCTATTCATTCTATCGATATATATATATATATATATATATATATATATATATATATATATATATATTCTGTCTATGTATGCAAGAAATTTTCTTTAAGAGAAATATTATTAATAACTACAGATGTTTTATCGATTAATTTTACCTGTCGACTTTTTTATGATGAAAATTCCTACCTGTCTGAAAAAAAATTAATCGTAATTTGGAAAAGACGATTATTAAAAATTATTCGACACAAAATGTCTGTTGCCTTTTAATAAAATTTACTTTATATATATATATATATATATATATATATATATATATATATATATATATATATATATATAAAATGTATGTATGTATAGGCGGGGTATTTAGTTGAAAGTTTTCAATAACTGTGACAGAGATAATATATTCAGTTGTATGAATATGAGTGTGTAACTTGGGTTTCACGCTTTTGCGATTATAAGACAAAGCGTGCAAACCTAAGATTACAAAAATCATATCCATACAATTAAATATATATATATATATATATATATATATATATATATATATATGGGTGTGTGTGTGTGTATTAAATTCTATTTTCTGCTGCTCTGAACTGATAAAACAGACGACTGATACTTTTGTCTACCGAAATAGTCTATTCCCCATAGGATGTAATGTTGTATTTTATTGTCAAGAGAAAGAATGTCCGGGTGTTTATAATTTATTGAGTAATCAGGAACAATTTAGTAGTTTTTATTCTTCAGGCTTCTTATGTCGTATTAGCACATTTATAATTTCTGTTTTGATATCCATATTTGGGGATATCATGTCCGTGTTAATCTTCCTCTGGTGATTCGCACTTGTAATGTCATTTTTTTGATTTTCCATTACTTGACCTAATGATTAAACTCATTACCTCGAATAACGCATATTATCACAAATAAACTTTAAAAACTTATTAGAATATAAAGTATGAGTCCATCTATTCTCTCCAAGTTATGGGTTAATTATTAGAACTTCTATCATTAAATCATTATTATCTCAAAAATATTCTTACAATCTGGAATTATTTTCTGGCTTTAAATAATCTGGGAATTATTGAGAAAGTGAAAAAAACAACTCAATCAATCAAGACAACCCAACAAGCAAAAGAAGAATGGCTTAATGAAAAATTTGCAGGATTAAAAATTTCAAGACAAAAATGTAATAGATTCGCACAAAAATGTCAAATAAATACCAGGATACAAGTCTTATGTGTATTTAAAATCTCAATTACGATCAGTTATAATGAAAAAAGAAAAAATGATATAAAAATACACCAAGAACTTTTCAAAGATAGCCTGAATAGAGAAACGTACAATTCCTATAAACATGGCGTATCTTGCAAAATGAAAATGAAAATCTTTAGGCCTTTACGTCCCGGCAAAGATTACGAGGACGAAATCTGCATGACTTGGGGATCCTTAGGTTTAATGAAGTGATAAATAAAATACATGCCAGTGACGAAATGTCAGAAGACTTCAGCATATTAATCACGGCATTGCCAACAAAAAAGCAGGTACTAACCGCATTGGGAAATCAATTAAAATCAAATCATGTGCTGAGGCACATTATGATTTTCAATACTAAAGCTCAAAGGAGAAATAGATTGAAAATAAGACGAAAATATGGCAAAGACACTGAAAATGAAATGCAATTTCTATGATAAGCATATTTTCAGATCTTTTAAGAAAATAAAATAGAAATGTAGAAAGACCGTTACTGCATAGATTGTGCAAAGATATTTGATAAACTTCTTTTAAATTTACTAACAACGGATTTACATTAAAAATGTATTCAAATAAAACCGCTGCTGTGAATAAAGTTTCAATGGGGATAGATCAGGAGTTTATTGAATATACACAAATAGAAAAACAAGGCTACGCCAATGATACGTTTTCTGACTCTATTAAACCTACACAGCCCGACCTACGAGTACCGTAATTTCAAATGTATAATACGCATTTTGTTTTATAAATAAATAATGAGAAAAATCAGGGTTGCATATTATGCACAGCTACAAAAAACTTTAAAATAATTGCCGGAAAATAAAATAAGAATTATCATAAAATTAATTAGAATAATATTATTTTATGTTTAAAACATTTTTTTTTAAATAAGAGTAGGAAACGCTGGTCGGAATGAAAATGGAGAGGTACAATTTATAGGGTTTGATTAAGGGGTGCGTATTATGCGCGAGAAGAAGCATTTCCCTACACCTTCAGCACAATTTTAGGCGTGCGTATTATGGATGAAGGCGTATTATACATGGGGAATGACGGCATTTATCATCAGTGGATGTGACCGTAGAAACATGCGTTACGCAGCTGGGTTGATGGTAGATTCAGAAAGAACACTGAAAAACTATTAGAGAAGTTAGACAATAAAAATCAAAAAGAAAGAAATAATCCCTAACATTAAGAAAACAGAATGTATGACGTCATCCAGATACAACACAGCGTTACCAATTACCAATCGGAGGTGAGAAAATTAAGCAGGTGCAGAAATTAATAACGAATGATAGAAAGATGAAGAGGTAAGTGCATAGAAGAGAAAAGGAAGTCTTTCAGAAAATGATTAAAGGAAACGAAAATGTTTTTAGAAAAGAGAAGAAAGTGTTGGAACGTTATCTACTAGCAAACTTCTCATATGACAGTAAATGTTACACAATCTCGTCATAGATGAAGGAATGAATATATGTTTTACTGGTATCTGTCTATATTTCTATACACAGAAATTCATACACAGATATCCTCAAGGACACATGGTACAGTGGAAAAAGGCGTTGGTTAGATCCAATGACAGGACCCCAACAGTGTGAGTTCAATACCCGGTCAAGCCAGTGGAAAGCTTGGAGAGGGGAATTAACAGGAAATAACTGATAACTGACATCCATTAAGCATGGCCAGTGGAACTAGAACAGTCTAACCCAGAGAGAGTAATCAAGGGTTCAGTTCGACATTCCAACCACCTGAAGAAGGCCGGAGCGTACAATGGCCGAAACGTTGTAGTAGATATGGCTACAAAGATAAGGACAATAGTCCGAATAATGTAAATAATGATTTACTGGATAAATATTTAAATAGCATAGACAGAACACTTGAAAAACAAATAACTTTTAAGGAACTATAAGAAAATTGCTGATAGCCAAAAAGAGGCTGTTGATATTTTCGGAGCACTTAATCAGAAATACCTGGAAAATTTAACACATATTATATCGAACTCTAACTAGATGTGTCGATTTATCTCTATTTTTCCCGGATTCGTAAGTGAATCAGGGCAAAATAGGTAAATAAAAATTGACATATTTGACAGGATGGGATAAAGAAGCAAAGTTTTCTTAGAGCAACAAAAGACAAAAAGATGCGGAAAGCCATTATTGCCAATTTCCTAAGAAGTGATGACAGAAAGTGTGAGAGAAATGTTCAGATAAATTTATAAATTATTTCTAATTTATTTACAAGAGAGGGAATATTCGCAAACATCGAAACGAAATATTGCACGAACGCTTGTAACCAAGTCTTTCTATTACAAATGTGATCCTTAACTGGGTATGAAGATAAACTACATCCGTCTATAAAGCTCCTGATCGAGAGGTATTGAGGAGCATAGAACCAACTATTAATTGATGTTGTTCCTAGGTCCACAGGGTCTAAGCTAGGGGCAGATATTGCGTCAAAACACTATGAAAGTATAAATATTTTCATAGTAAAAATACCAATTTTTATAATAAAAAAATAAAATTTCAGTAATAGATTTCTCTAAATAAGGAAAAATTATCAGCATTTTTTTTAAAAGAAATTAATAATGCGCGCAAGAAATTTAAATTTCAGCATGAAATTACCCTTAAGATGTTATATGCCGATAAACAAACAAAGAAATGTAGTTAAAAATAATGATTATCAAAATCAGGAGAAAACTAAATTTTATCCTAATTTAAATGTTTTAATACACAATTTATTTAATACCTGCTGACACATATTTTTAAAAACAAGGAAAACCATTTAAGATCCTGGTAACGAATGTTTGAATATGTACTCTTAGTAGATGAAGCATTTAAAGAAGTAAAAGTGCTAAGAAACAGGAAAATTTCGTTAGAAACAAAGGCAAGTGTAATGAATTGCTGTGCAATATCAGTCATCTTTCATGATAGAAAATTCTGGATAAATTCTTCATAGAAATATATAGACCGGACAGTGGAAATCCGTTCCTCTTACGTACTTCCCTGATAACTATAATCTTCAAATACTTAAATGTAATGTCAATCAACATCTTCTGTTGCTTTATATATATATATATATATATATATATATATATATATATATATATATATATATATATATATATATATAAATATGTAGTTTAATAGAAAATCTAATAGTTATAAAGCTATCCAATACCGAACGAGAAGTCGTCAGGTTCGATTTAAAATTCGCTTTCATGATTCCTAAATTAGATGAAGTTGACACAACAGTTAAAAATCATCGATACAATAACCCAGAAAAGAAAAATCACTGCCACTATAGAAAAACAACAATGAAAATAATTTGCCACAAAAACACTTTAATGCACTAAGGACAAAAAAAAAGTAATTCTATTGACAAGTGATGTGGGATTGTTATCATTTATAAGAAGACATACGATAACAAATTCACTATTGAATGATACTGAGAAACATGAAAAAATAAACGAAGAGAAAATAATTACAGAAGTTTTACAGAGCGATTAGGAAACAAATTAAAAAGGAAAACAAAAGTTAGAGAAATAATAGAATATAATTCAGAAATACGAAAATTTTACGGTCTTCCTAAACCCCACAAAACAGGCATCCAAATTCGCCCTATTATTTCAAGAACAGACAGCAGTCATCAGAAATTTACGAAAACCATAACAAAAATTGTAAAGCTTCTTCTCTTAACAATCAGCCCATCACGTATAAAAAAATTCACGCAAGCTATTTGGAAAACTAAGAGAAACAAATATGACTGACAAATTCATGGTAAATCTAGATATAAAATCCCCTTACACTAACGTCCCTTTTGAAAAATGACTAAATCTTTTAAAAAAGAATTTAACGCAATCAAAGATAAACCTCTCTCTACCAATAGCTACAACAATAAAAAAAAATCTGTTTTCTCATCAGCAATAAATTCTATTTCATATTTAATAATAATTTTTATAAAGAAAAATTTCGATTATCAAAATGGGATCTCGCACATTAGTGGTGTGATGGTATCTATTTTCTTATGTTTATCGAATCTGCTTCTTTCCAAAACATTTTACTTAAACAATCAACATACTTTCAATATAATGATGACGCTCTCTAAATATCTCCCCGTGACACTGATTTTCCTTTCTTATAGATAAACTAAACAAAGTAGAAGATACAATAGAATTTACATACGAAACGGAAGAAATGTATGGAATTGGACGCTTGAAACAGCACCGAATTTGTGTCGTATATGCAGACATATAATTTAATGCATTCCTAGAATACTATCCAGATTAAATAATAGATTGATTTTAAAAAAAGTCTATTAAGATCACATGGCATATCATATATATAACGATCTGATAGAGGACGGCTAAGATAAGTTTTTCTTTTGTCTCCACACACACACACACACACACACACATATATATATATATATATATATATATATATATATATATATATATATCGTTTATTTAATAATACATATTGATTGGGAGATAATATAATATACATACTATATATATATATATATATATATATATATATATATATATATATATATATATATATAAATTCCATACAAATTAATACATTGATGGTACTAAAATACTTTACGCTCACATACACACTCTGTCATATACAGATACAGAATAAAATTATTTTCGGAAGTTGCATTCATTTTAAAAAAAAAATAAACGAAAAACTACTCAGCATTAACATTAATTGACTGCCTGACTATAAATCCAGACCCATTATTCAATCAATTTTTCAAATCATTTTAAGAAATCGATACTTTCGAAAAGAAAAGAACATCTACTTGCCAAAATTTCTTCCCCAAAAAAGAAGAAACCAAAAATAATAAGCGTATCGTTAAGTATTTCTTCCTCTTTTTAAGATTTAATCCTTTCAAAAATAGTCATCAACGCTAACATATTGATATATCAGCTCCTAGCAGAAAAAAATGTCTTCAAATATATTCAATAATACGTTCTATTAATTTATACAGACGTTAAACAAGGATCGATATCAAGATAATCGCTGAAATATTTACAGTGTGAATTTCTTCTTCGCTACGCTGTTAAACAGTTCAGTTAAATTTTATGAACTTATGACAAACCAGAAGAGAAACACAAAAACATCATAGATATGTTTTTTTTCATGGAGAATTTTCGGACAAGTCCAAGATTAATACTCAAGTATTATTTTAGGCATTGTATTTCCTGGTTTTCTTTTGTAGAAAAACATTGTTCAATCAGCTTCAGATTCTCATACACCACTGGGATGTTTTTTTTTAAATAAGAATGGAAATTTTACAAATAAATAAAACAACCTGAACACTTAAAATTTATAAAAAATAGTATGCAGCAGTAATTTTCTAAAGATTTAATAAAAATAAAAAAAATAATTTAATGATTTTGTGTGTGTGTCTGTGTGTGTCTGTGTGTGTGCAAGGAATGGTATTTTTGTCGTGCAAAATAACCATGTCGTAAAGACCTGCCGTAAATATCGATATCGGAAACATTGTCTATTTTTTACCTATTCTCGTCCGCCTACAAACATGGCAGCAATTCTTTATTTTTGCACTGATTTAACTCGTGTAAAAACAAAGAATAGCAGGAAGAGGTAGCGTTAATAGAATCAACCATTTCACGAACCTCTTTAGCGATAAAGAGTATACAGTCCGCCTGAAGTTATTACGTAAATCATATAAACTTTAATAACTTGAATTCATTTTGAAAATTTTTGTCAAATGTTAACGATTATTTTAAACGTCAAAACAAAGCTTGAGTTAAATTTTCAGGTAATTTCAAATATTTTTTTTAAGTTATTGAACTTATTAAAAAAAATGTAGTCTGAAATTATTATACAAATTAAATTAATATTAGTTTAAGGCTTATGAAATCTATTTTTTTTCTATAATATATTTTGAAAGATGGGTAATGGGAAGCATCTAACAAATGGTGAAAAACAAAAAAATAACAAGGTTATTGAGTGAGGGAATGTCCACATTGAAGATACCAAAGGCGCTTCACAGGGATTATCGAACGATGATGAAGGCTGTTGAAAATATAAATTTAGTTGAGAACTCAAAGAAAAGGAAAAGGCTTTATGAATTTTTCTTTTTTTCTGGGGATGGACGTAAACGAAATTGAATGATATCGATACACTCACTTTTGATGAGTGTTCATATGTTTGAACAGACTGGAATTAAGAGATCCAAGCAGGATAAAAGGTGTAGAATTCTTCGCAAATTGGGATCTGTCAAAGAATCTCTTCTGCTAACTCCTCTCAGTAAAGCAAGTAATTTAAAGCATCAAAATGTCCCCAAGAAATATATGAAAATTAACTTTTCTAAAGTAATTTTCACGAAGGTATCTCGGATGACACTCGATGGACCAGAAGGACGGACAAAAGATAAATTTTATTTGATGCACACATGTGCCTGTGGCTACATGAAGGCAGCAATAAAGCGACAGTATGATGATATGTTCTGGAACTCACGAATAAACCATTATTGAACCGTTTAAAGTCGATGAAGTCATAAACTGAACAGTGCTTACTATTGCTTACTATTGCATTTTCATGGACAAGACATTCTTTGAATGGAACAAGTCCCAGACAGCAGTTTCAAAGTGAAATGAATATTTATGCACGGCAATGCTCTTTCTCGTGTATCTAAGGATACCCTTGAATTTCACGAGCGATTACATCAAGTCTTGATCTGAATCCAATCGAAAATATATGGTCAATTGTGAAGATAAAATTATATGAAGTTAGCAAACACTATGGCACCAAAGCAAACCTATTAGAAGGAATTAAGAACAACATGTCGGAAACTGAAACTGTTAAAGGAAAAAACAATCAATAGATAATAGATTGCTGGCTTGTATTGATAAGAAGGGTCGCTATATTAAGATTTTAATGTGTCAATTACTTATCAGATATATTTGTTTTATTACAGTTGTGGATCATTTGTCGATGATTTATTACTTTGTTAGTGAAGTAAAATGTGATTTTCTGGTTTTGCATAACTTCAGATAACAACTTTTATATTAAATCCAATAACTTAATTAAAACTTTAATTAAATCCAATAACTTAAATATAACTTTAATAAATCTAATAACTTTAATAAAACTACCTTTGATGAAACTACCTAAAAAATTAACTTAACATTGATTTTGATGTTTACAATATTTAAGAATTTACAAATATTTTCAAAAATTTCGAATTATTGAAGTTTATCTGATGTGCATAATAATTTTTGATATATATGCATATGTTTTACTTGAGGTCTAGAGTTATCTTAAGGTGTAAAGCAATAGATTCTTATAAATATTTTTCTATATACAGGTAATTTAAAATGTTACGAAAGGAACATAATATCTACAAAACATTGAATTCTATCTTTTAAATATCATTGAAACTAAAATAAACATAAATATTATTAGGTTTATGAAATACGTCGTTCTTTCCGGAGAAATGACATCTGCTCTGACATATAATAGATTAAGATAAAATAAATGTCGATGAAAAGTAAAATCGAAACATAATTCCTACTAACCGTTGTCTTCTCCTTGACAACCATCATTTTATTCTTTATGTCTTTGTAAAGTTTCGTTTGCTTTAAAATAGTGATTTTATATAATGCTACATATCATTTTGTCATGGTCTGTAATTGGCTAGGAATATGTCAGGATTTGAAAGCTACACATACTTTCTGGTTTGCTTCTAAGTCTACAATATTAAAGCAAACAGTAAGAACATCAATCCTTAATATTATCCAGTTAATCTCGCCTCTTATCACTAAAAGCATCAAACATATTAACTTGTCATAACTGAATCTCTACAAGTATATTCGAAATATGCAGAGACACGGAAAGCAATTAGAAAAATATTATTACGCGTAAATTGGGCAACAGTTACAAAATCATATTAATTAAACTAAAATGCAATTTCAACATAAATAATAGATGATATGTTCCATAGGGTCAGCAGCAAACTAAACCAATAGTATTAGGGTTAATGGGTTGTCTGGGGTAAGATAACCTGACGGGACCTATCCTCCTTCAGTCTTGTTTTGAATTCAGATATTTCATTTCCATAAACTGGCTCCCATCTCAAAGAAGAGAGCCGGGATTAGCCTTGCTATTTAACCAATTCAATTTGGATTTTATAATTTGCAATTACAACATCAGCATCATGTAGAATATCCTAGAATATTTTTACCCATTTCTTCTTGACAGTCTGAACGTCATTGATTCATTTGTGGGAAAACTTATTGGTGAAAAGTCCTCCAAAATGTTTCAAACGGTATTGCCTCACTAGTTAATATCCGGATTGATTCCGCTAAATCATCAATTTAGCGTTGCAGATCTCCCCTTTCTAAATAAAGATTTCTCTCTAAAATTCATAGCCGGTAAAATATAGTAATTCAAGTATATGTATTCTAAATATTGAACATCAACCATTCTTCTTAAAGTATAAAAAAGGAAACACCTTTTTCGCGTCCTCAACCATGTTACTCTAGAATGGACGGGATTCTTAATACTGAAGGTGTCCTTGACATCGGAAGCGAAGTACCATTCGTCTCCCTGGTTCAAAAACACTGTTCATTTTGAATACCTTCTTGTCAGACATTGTTTTAAAAGTAGAGTCACACTTTCCGAAATGCCTTAAAATTTGCTTGCCGCTTTTATATCTTCATGACCCAATCTTCATCCAAGTAAATAAACAAGTTGCTAAACAAATGGAAATACAGAATTATTATCAGATAAGAGATTAAAGAAACATTTTCACAATTCAATATTTATTATGCAATTGATCATTAAGATTTCTTGCAATAAGGTTATTTACAACAATAGAATTTATCACATCTTCTATCTCATGCTGTGTGAGATTTGACCAGATTTAATGTAAAGCTGGGAGATAAACCGTTCTTTAAGTTATTCTGTATTTTTTCTCCTATTCCGATAAACATGTTCAAGAAACGTTTATAAGAAGACTTACATTTTGGGATTTAGCATCGCCGACTTTTTGTGCAGCATTCATAAACGTGCCTTCTTCTGAAAAGGGTCTGTCTTGTTCTCCAAATAAACATTGCTAAAAGAAGATGTCTCACATGCGGAATGTATATGTAATTTCAAACTATATTTATTATGTAGCGCAGAAGTCAAATTTGGCCCTTAAATAATAGTCTAATATCCACGATAGTTGACAGTGGGCCGTAGGCGGTTCAAACAGAACATATAAAATCGCCGGACATATAATTGTCTGCGATTGGACGACTGAACAAATACATATTTCTATCAACAGACAACATTGTATGAAACGCTTGCTACGGATTGCTTTCTCTCTTGAATGCCTAGTGTTTGGTGGTCTTGTCCTACCAAATTATTCAATTTATCCTGTAAAAAAAAGCTACTACGCTACCGTTCGTCGCCTGGTTTTCCAATATCTATGAGTCTTCAAGGGCCTTTTCATACTCCTTTTTATGTTTTCTCGTGGAAAACTCGATTGTCTTGAACTTTCATTGACTGAAATTAACAATTCCGAAGTTATTTAAAGTTACATCTTTCAACATCACATCGACAAACATTGAAGACAAATAATGAAATTTGACAGTTCCCTGGCCTCTGAAGTAGGCGGCGCTTGAATTTGGCAGTTATTCCTCTGGGATTATATGTTTAAACTAAATAATTCTCAATGTGTATGTCTACTATCATTTGAATACGTCCAACAAAGGCAAAAACAAGAAGGGTTAGCACACGTAACGAGAAGGGAAAATAGTAATATAACCAAGCTGTTGATTCCCACATAACCAAAACCAAAAGAATGGATGGAAACTCACATCAGTCTTAGAAAGTGCGATAACAGAGGACTTGAGAAGCCTAATTTCCTAAAGAATTGTTTTAATGAAAACATTTTATAAATTTCAGCCACGGTCAACATTAACTTTTCGATCAATGAATACATTTTTCTTATGTGGACATTTTACCTTTCATCCTCATCAATACCATTTCCATAAAAAAGTGTGAGCATAAATTTATCGCCCAGCTTAGCATTTGGACCAGCGTTTTCCACATGTCTCGGTTGCGGGATAAGATTTGGCTCTCTATGGAGGATATTCCAGTACCGATCTCGGACGTGACATGGGCAAGTAGACCCGGCGGAACCCATTCATAAATTGCGCTTACAGATTTGACATCATAGTTTATCACATGTATAATTACTTTAGAGAGCATTTAGTCGTTTCATATATGAGTATCCCCCGCCATAAAGTTGCTTCGCTGTCTTGTCAGTTTACAGTTCAACTGACTATAGGTAACCGAAAATTGTGTTAACAGCTTCTTTTCTCGCACTTATCGCTTGTGGAACTGCCAACTTTGATCTTCAAAAATGTAAATGCAATTTCAATCGTTAACTATTGTATTCAAAAATACTGTTCCTGTTTTCTAATTCTTCCACACACAGTAACCCCATTTCTCTTGGCGACTTTACTCCTTTGCTTGGAGAGGGGGATTTCGATTAAAACAAAATTGTGGGTGGGGGTTGTCGACTTTCGCTAATTACTTTGGTGTTTGACTCTTTGCGTTATTAATTAGGGAATGTAATTTAAGAATAAGGAATTCGTTTTTGAGGAAATGAGACAATCTTTTTAGATTATGAATAAAAGTAGATACAATATGCATTAGTAGGGTGTAGTTTTTGTTTTTTCTTACTAAAATAGTATTTCTAGTGTATGAGTAATTTTTTTTATAGTTTTGATTACTTTGTGCGATTATGTTTTATTGCTAAAGTGATTAATAAGTGAACCAATATATAATGTGTATTCATTATGACCCGAAGAGACATCCATACAGTAAAAAAAAACTGTCAATATATCTCTATAAGTGAATGAGTTACAGGTGATAGCATAATATCAATTTTTGTTCAAGAGTTTGAAAATATGCATAAATGAGAAAAATATTAGTTCTCGTGGCTGTGACTCTGGTCTGTAAAAATTAGAGAGCCGTGCACTCAAATGTCATAAATCAAATTAATTCGAATATGTATCAATATTTATCATTATATATATATATATATATATATATATATATATATATATCATTATATATATATATATATATATATATATATATATATATAGAGAGAGAGAGAGAGAGAGAGAGAGAAAGAGACAGAGACAGAGAGAAAAATGGAAAAGAGAAAGAAAATGTGATTTAGACACGAAGCTAAGTAAAAGAAATATCTATATTTTTGCTGCAACATATATTTAGCTATGACATACTGCCTTTCTCCCATGCAATTGTGGTCTCGTGATAGAATTTTGAGTTTAATCTCACCAGTTTTCTTGCTGCTGTTACAGTGTAAACATACTCACTCCGCTAGCAGTGTGCACTAAGGAAGAACAAAGCGCAGTGATGTGATTTCTATGATCCTAAGGTGTGTCAAGGGGTGAAATTTATCAGAGGCTTTTAACACAATACGGCGTCAGTGAACTAACGTGTAGAAATGTGCATAAGTGGATCGAAAAGTTTAAAAGTGACCGGACAAATGTGTCGCATGAAGACGGAGCTGGACACCCGTCAACCTCCACTACAGACGATAAAATACAGGAAGAACAAGAAATAGTAACGGCAAACCACCGAGTCATAAGTGATAAGGGAACGTGTTCTCTGCTGATTCCAACTATAAGCACGCATGAGTAAAAGTCAGTGGGACAACCTTTAAGATAAGTTACGGCGAAATCGCGAATAATATTTGGTTTACCCTTCGAAGAAATGCCAAAATTGAGAAAGAGAGGAACATGAAAATTCTTAATAACATAGATGAATATTGACTTGGGAGAAATGGAAATATTCCCAATTAGAAAGATAGAAAATGAACATAATTTACATTATTCGGAGTATTGTCTTCATTTTTGTCGCCATTTTTATTACAACGCTCCGGCCTTCTTCAGGTGGCTGGAATGTCGAACTAAACCCTTTATTTCGATCACTGGGATAGACTGTTCTAGTTCCACATGCCATATTTAATAGAAGTCAGTTGTCGCCTGTTAATTCTCCTCTCCAAGCTCTCTACTGCCTTAACCGGGTATTGAACTCACACTCTTTGGGTCCTGTCAGTGGATCTAACTAACGCCTTTATCCACTGTCACATGTGTCCTTGAGTACATCTGTGTATGAATTTCTGGATATTATAAACCTAATGCCTTCAGCTACCGTTTTTTACCAGTGCTCATATTGCTATTTTTGCTGTTATCATTACATGTTTTTACCAGAGCTCATATTGCAATTTTTGTTGTTATAATCGCTTTTCTCTGGCACTCCTTATTACTGGTTCATATAAGTATTCATTTCTAGGCTTGTTCGGCACGTGAAACTAGAACAGTCTACGCCAGTGAGCGAAATAAAGGGTTCAGTTCGACATTCCAATCACCTGAAGATGGCCGGAGTGTACAACGGCCGAAATGTTGTAATAAAAATGGTGACAAAGATGAGTACAATAGTCCGAATAATGTAAATAGTGTACGTAATACTCATCTCAGAAATATAGACAGATAGAAAATGAAGTTTATTTACATCTTGTTCTTAATATGTATTGCCCAATATACTGTTCAGTCCTTTCACTATGAGTCTAAGTTTGTTTGTACTATCTGGCCCAGCAATTGAACTTACATTTACTATGTCACCGAATTCATGAACCGGCATTTGAATCAACTTGACCCTTGACACAATCTTGACAATTGACCTTAGCTATTTAAACCTAATCTGTCTGCTACTGACACCGCGGATTCCTGTCACACATGACTGATTTCACAGAGGTTTCTATCTTTCTTACTACTGCTGCTGATATCCCGCTATTATTAATGCTTCTCGTATTATATTTAATTATATGCTAGGTCTACTAAGAAGGCCCAACAAAGCCAAAACATAACCCCAAAGACTCATGTCATATTCTCAAATGTCCTCGTCAGATCGTGACTGTTACATGGTTATCCTGCATAGCGCCAAACCCGTTCAGAAATCTCTAAGCTGTGGTTGAAGAGAAAAATAAATTATCTGCCCTTATTTGTCACTAAGAGGGAGCGTTCATTTTTACGCCATCTTGAAAAAGAATCGTGATTCGTTAACCACAGGATAAAAGGAGTGGCTTCTCTGTTGCCTGGATAACCTTTTTCACTGAGGATTAACATCCACGAAGGATATTTGTCAAGTGTTCGATTGTTGAGTGTGACAAGTGGAAGAGACGACTTTGACCTGTTTTAAACTACATAAAGTCTCCGCTTTACACAAACAAGATCGACTGTTAAAAATTGAGCGAATGAAGCGTGCAGTTCATAGCAAGGAACAGCCATCTTCGAACCTTGGGTGCTGGCTCTACAGAATTACAAAAAAATATACTAGATGACAGAAAGAACATTACTTGAAGACTTTCAGCAGCACCAACAACTAAAATGGCTAACAAATGGAATAGGAAAATGAAAAAGAAAAATGATGGAATTCTACACTAAGTCAAACAAAAGATTAGCAAGGAAACTTCCATTCAGTCCTGGAAAGAGCCATAACGACTACTGTTTTTTGGAAACCTATTTTGCTGAAATATTGTTTTACGAGAAAGCTTTTATAAATGTCAACCGACAGAAGCCGTGTTTGCTCAGTGAATAAATATCGAATATTTCTTGATAACGAAACGGATACTATTACCATTAATGTTACCATAGCCTGTTTAAATTATTTAGTTTTTTTTTTGTTTTTTTTTTATCTTGAACTTATGATATAAACATTTAAAGTTACTTCAGAAGCAGGAAAAGCTTTTGCAAAAATAATTGCTAAGTGAGTATCAGACCAACAAAAAAGAATGTACGGTATGTTTCTTTCTTTCTTTTTATCTATTGGAATTTTGTCCTTAACGATCATAAGACCTTTTTGTACATTTGCCATCTTGCTTTTAATTTGTCGTTTGATATCTTCAACGTCACGATTATTGTTGATGTATTCACGTGATTATTTTCCGATTATCGAATTTCATTTTAAGCTCACCTCCATTTAGTCTATTGATTTTCGTAACGAATTTCGAAAAGGCATGAGTCGGTATTTTTCATCGTTGAAGGAAAATAATTTTATTCTTTTTATTAGCTTTTAGTCACCAAACGTTTTTTGCAGCACCAGCTTTTATTATGAAGTTTTTCTTTGTTTTTATTGCTGCCATTTTCTTTGTGTGTATATATATATATATTTTTGTTTGTTTTGTTCTTTTACAAGAAATAATCTATTATGCTTTGTATTGTGTTTATGTTTAACTTTCGATTAGTTATCTACCAGCTTATAAAGCAATATAACTGATGACCTGGCTTCCCAGCATCACTTAATATGAACTAACATGGTTTTGAGATAAAACAGCTCATTGTCTCGAAGGGAAGAGATTGGTGCCGAAGCTTAAAAACAAAAAAAATGTCTATCAATATACTTTTTGAATGGGAAAAGAGTTAATTGTTTTTGCCAATCTTTCGCAAGTGCCAGAAATCCTAAGTAAAATCACCATCAACTTTTTTTGCTACCTTTAGGCAAAATGAAATTTGTGACACATTCAACTCAGTAGCATTTTTATTGACAGTCTCTCTGACGATGATGATTCTCACTAGAAGTTATTGATTGGCACAGATCCAATACCAAAAAGCATAGACGCAAGTTAATGGCTTTTTTTTTTGTTCAAGGTATTTTTTTTGGGGGGGGGTTACGTAGACTTTCACTCGTGCTGATCAGTTATTATAAAAAGTGTCTAAGAGTAAAAAATAGACACTCGCTGCTTGAGATTGCAGTTGGATTCAAATATAAAGGAGGTCATTATTGTAAACCAGTAAATATACAGAGGTCTACGACCATATCACGTTTAATCACCGGTTCAATGGAGGTAAGCATTTCCGAGGTTGATCACTACATATATGGGTTACCAATTGGGAATATCATATACTGTAAACTTGAGTCTGCGGCTGGTGTAATTTTTAGTGGTTCTAGATGAAAAGTCAGAGAGCCGGGTTCGAATTCAATTTGAGTTTGTTACACACATTTACGCAAATACGTTAGAGCCATCGGGATATATATATATATATATATATATATATATATATATATATATATATATATATATATATATATATATATATATATATATATATAGAGAGAGAGAGAGATAATAATAGTGAAGAATATATATATATATATATATATAT
>CAHIKZ030004385.1:2072500-2190000 GCA_903632075.3 Acanthosepion pharaonis | reverse complement strand
TATATATATATATATATATATATATATATATATATATATATATATATATATATATATATGCTCAATATCAGTGATAGTGCTAACATATTTAGTTGTATGGATGTGAGTTTGTAACCCAAGGTTTCAGGTTTTTCGATCCACAGACAAATTCTTACAACTAAGTATATATATATATATATATATATATATATATATATATATGAAGAAATATAGTCTTAAGGTGTGCTATATTTATGGGATAAAGTGCTCGATATCACAGATAGAGCGTGTGTAAATATAAAAGTGAACATAAGTCAACACTTCAGAGGCGACAGTCTGTTTCATGCTATATGCAATCGTCGTGGCCTGACGATTGCATATAACCTGAAACAACTGTTGCCTCTAAGTTTATTCATATATATATATATATATATATATATATATACGATAATGAAAGCAATGCAATTTTGGATCAAATATGGCTCAAATAATAGTGTTTTAAACGCTCTATTTCGAGCTTTGTTTAACGGGAAGACCTTCGTCGCTAAATAAGTTAAGCACGTCAGATCTAATGATGGTTGCCCAGAGGGGATGTAGGTTCTAATCCTGCCGGAGGACGCGTATTTTCTGATAAGATTTCTTAAATATTCAGTCCAGTAAATGTAATTAACTAAACAGAGTATTTACTTGAACATGAGTATCCATCTAAAATATCGTTTAAGCAAAACAAATATGTTGATTCAATCCACTTTATAATATATATATATATATATATATATATATATATATATATATATATATATATATATATATATATATAAACAGAACGTGATAGATATGACTTGCCTAAAAATAGATTGGTCGGCAGTTAAGTAGATAGATACATAAATTCATTTTTCTCGTTCTTCAACGTTCCTGACACTTGATGTATTATCTTGTATGCCTGCTGGACTATTCTTGGAATGTTGGCACCAGCATTTTCCAATACTTTTTTTTTATTTTGTTATCATGACTGAACGTATCACGCAAGCCGTGGAGGAACGAGAAGCCGTAAAGACCATTGAAAATCTCCACTGAAACAAGCCATGGAAATATAAATCTGGAAAAGATGAAAGAAAAAAAAACTTAACTAAAGTTACTACTCATCATTTTGAATATAATTAGGAATAAAAATAATCGTAAAAATTTCTACGCTGAAATCGAACTGCATATATATCAAAACTGCAGAAAACCTACACAGATGATTGATGCCAATATAAGCTCGACGAAAAAAAATCATTAAATTTATGGACTTTCTATGGATCTCCTGTAACAAAGGATGGCATTTGCATTTCATCTTTAACATTCAAGGCGTCTTTAAAGTTCTTTTGCAGTATGATTTATTTTAACGTCACTTATATATTAATTACAAATAGAAACAATATGCGAGTAACATATAATTTTTTCAAGACAGCATATTTGGAACATTTTTTTAAAATATTTTCTGTTTGAAATGAAGGAAGTTTCGATTTTTCTGTGAGTTAGATAATAAAATACGGCAAATGTTTTATATTTCCCCTGAACAACAGAAATGCAAATAGTCATTAAAATCATGACATTTTTCATTAATTATTGGTTTTAAATACAACTTTTTCATTTCTCTTACTCTCTTAAATCATTTAGAGTTTTACTAGCATCTGATATGGTTCCGTTTTAATTTTAGTGAAAGCGCAACCCCTGCCGACTTCACAGTTGTCTTCCTTTGTTTTTTGTAAAAATAATTCTGCCTTTACAATGTCAAGAGATAGTCAGCAGAGAATACATGAGATACGTTTTCCGTAATAATATTTCAAAATCAAAAATATAGACGGAAGGAGAATAGTTAAAATGGTGAAAGTAGATCGCAGTGGAATTATTTACATGCGAAGGAAGAAACAATTAGCAAGAAGGAACTACTTAAAACGGATATCTATCTATCTATCTATCTATCTATCTATCTATCTATGACAGCCTGTTCATATCTATCTATTCATCTATCTATGAGTCTGTTAATAATTATTTATCTATGACAGTCAGTTCATATCTATTTATCTATCTATGACAATATGTTCATACGTATCTATCTTTCTATGACAGTCTGTTCATATCTCTATCTATCTATCTATCTATCTATCTATCTATCTATCTATCTATCTATCTATTTATCTATCTATCTATCTAGGACAGTCGGTTCGTATCTTTTTACCTATCTGAGAGTCCGTTCATCTATCTGTCTAGACAGTAATATATTTTATTATGCAATTTTTCAAAATAACTTTATTGTTAACTACTTGATATTGATAAAAAATAAAATATATATGGTATTTTAAAAATACAAAACAAAACACACAAAAAAAACTTGGAAAACAGCTCCAGATTCAATAAAAAGAGTCGTAACTAGCAAGAAAAAAATCTTAAGTAGAACGTAACTCCTTAACAAGCGCCTACGAAAACATCAAGTTGTCTAAAACATCACAAATTAAATGCTTAATGAAATCTTATACCCGAAATAAATTAAATTTTATTTCAAACACAAAATCTTAGATCCGAAGAAAATAAACGAATTAAATTATAAATAAAAGACTAATCTGGCTTAATAAATAAATAAATCTCAATAATTAATAGAATAAGGTACCGGAATTTGTGTAAATAAAAAGTATTAATTCTCAATTAGTTTTGTTGGTCGCATATATTTGTAGTATATGCGGGCTTTTTGACGTAGTGTAATAGGAAGCTTCTCTTGCTAGATCAGTTACTGAGTAATGTGTTCGATCCACACTGGATGCTCTATAATTTCGACCTTGTGCCTTGTGCCACATCTAAACTAAGATTTGGGTCACTTCGGCATGGTGTAATGGTTAGCAAAATTGTTTCGATGAATCAATTATAACTGAGTAGTGTTTATTATAAACAGAGCATTTACTTAAATACTTGTATCTATAAAAAAGAACGTTAAACATAAAAATGTCTTTAATAAATAAATTGTCGGACTTTGTCCATTTCTTTATATATATATATATATATATATATATATATATATTAGAGAAAATAAATTCTTTGTATATCTTCTATTATTACTATTTGAGATATTTAATAACAAAAATGATGAAAACACAAAGAAACAAAAGAATGTAACTGAAAATGGCTACATTATATACCCAAAGCAAATAACATATACTTTGTCACACTGTCATGTTTTCCCCTGAAATTGTTATTATACAAAAAATATATATATCTGAACTTATATATATATATATATATATATATATATATATATATATATATATGTTACATGTTTTTAGATGCAATATCCTAAAATAGGAGACACGCTGGAGTAATAGGTGGCGGCTCGGATGGAGGATTCGGTGAGCCGAGTTCCAATTCCAATCGAATCCCATTACATTTAAGTACGTGTTAATACCCTTGGCAAAGGTACAAATCCTCTTCTCCCCCACCCGCTATGGGCAAATAGTAAAATGGCAATTGGTCTACCGCAGAAAAAATATGGCAACCTACTGCGTGAAAAAATCTGCCTAGTCAGTCATGTATCGAAAGATACATAATCGCCTAAGCATGGCACATAACTGAACTGATCCTAAAATAAAGCATATATTTACACATATATTTGTGTGTGTGTGTCTGTGTGTGTGTGTGTCTGTGTGTGTCTCTGTGTAATATATATTTGGGCGTCAAGCATTCTTTTAAATATATTTCGTTAAATATGGCAGAGAAGAAGAATTTAACTTTATTGTATATATATATATATATATATATATATATATATATATATATATATATATATATATAAACTTTAAGAAGTAGTAGGTCAGATAGAATACGCGAACTTGGTTTCGACCTTACGATTTCATCAGTCTATTTCTACCAATTGACCATCCAACGCTTCATTTAAAAAAAAAACAAAAAAACATTATTATTTTTCAAAATAAATAAATAAGTAAACGCACGACGTCCAAATGCATAACGTTGCATGATATTTTTTACACGTGTATTGAGCACTTTTTAATACTACTGTTTCCTGGTCTGATTCAGCTATGACCACTAACCTTGTACACTCACACACACACACACACACACACACACATATATATATATATATATATATATATATATATATATATATATATATATATATATATAAGTTATTGCGATTAAGCTTTGTATTTAATATTTCTTGTGTTCGGACAAGTATCTTTTTTCTGGACACAAAGTTTCGTAAAAGCTCTCCAAAGGTTTTGCACGTCAGTGCGTTTTTGCCTATTTTTTTAGCCATTATCAAGGGCGATTTTTATTTTTGTTATTTTTAACTAAATATGTTTTCTTTTCTGTTTACATATGACTCTAAAGTTATAGTAGTGTTTAATTTTCTGAACACGGTCAGCACATTGCGGCCTGTGTCAGAGTTAATGTTATTGAGTGTTCGATATTTATATTTTCATTATTAGGGCTTAATTATCTTTTTACATGTAAATGAGGTTATTATACTTGTATTTTCTGCTAGTGTATTTCGGGAGTCTGGTAGGATTTGCGTGTCTTTAAATGAGTTCTAATGGAGCTATGGTCGGGTAGGTGCAATGTAAGTCGTCAAGGTAGGCATGTAGTAGTGTGACCAATTTAATTATTTACGAGTTTACTTTTATCAGGATCACAGTTACTTCAAGGGTATTTGATCTCGTAAATAATGTTGGTTTTTGATTTTGCGGGTGTAATGTTCGGAAAATACTCAATATATATATATATATATATATATATATATATATACGAACCCTTTTTCTGATTTTCGTTCCATAAATAAATCTTAATTGTCTAATATCAGAGTAGATCAGTCGTAATGAAATCGTTTGCGTCATTTTCAATTATTGCGTCATTGCGTCTTACCTTATTTATTGAACGTATTTAGTTGTGTGTTCATGAATTTGGTTATTATCTGTAGATGCTTTTGCGCTGTCTAGGTCGGTCCGTCAGGGTTGCCCGCTGTCGCCCCTACTTTACGCTTTGGCGTTGGAGCCTCTCCTTCGCCGGCTGAGGGACGGGGCGTGCAGGCCGGCCCTATGCGGACTCGCCGTTCCTGGCGGGGATCGAGCCAGGGTTTCCGCGTACGCCGATGACGTAACTGCTTTCGTGTCGTCCCGCAGAGGCATCAGAGCAGTACAGAAGGCGCTTGATCGGTACGAAAAGGTGACAGGGGCCAAGATTAACCGCGACAAGTCGTCCGGCTTGCGGTTAGGCGCCTGGAAGGGGGTCGATCTTCCAGGGCCCTTCGGTTGGACGGACGGTCCTGTCCGCATTCTCGGAGTGTGGTTTGGACCCGACCTCCAGCTGGAGAAGAATTGGTCTGAAGTACGAGCAAAGGTCTACGCCGCCGGTCAGACTTGGCGTCGACGGGGTTGTCCGTGAAAAGCAGGGCGGAGGTGTGTGCTACATACATTTTCCCTCTTGTCCTTTATCGATTGTCCGTACTTCCTCTCTGTGACGACCACAGGACACCGCTCGAGCGCGCGCTAACCTCCATTCTATGGAGGAGACGCGCGAATCGGGTCGACAGAGAAGTCTGTGCACAAAGTCCGTGTCATGGGGGCTGGGAATGCCACACTTGCTGAGCCACAAACGTGCCTCGAGGTTGGCTTTCCTACGCCGCGCTTTGACAGGTGGAGATCCGATTATTGAGGGGATTGTGAGGCCGCCTTCCTCGCCTTACCATCAGTCCCCAAGCTCGCGGGTGGATCGCCGTCGTAAACCCGGGTTCAATCGGTTTTTCTTTCGCGAGTGTCGGTCGGCCTTGTTGGCTGTCCCTTGGTCCAGTGACCTTTCTCGGCCTAGAAAGGACTTCTATCGTTTGCTAGTGGAGGGGGTCGCGAAGGATCCACTACGTGAGGATCTCGACATGTCGGATGATGAGTTCGCTCTCACTGGTCTTGGGCGCCAGCGGCGGATTACCTCAGTAACCCTGAGTTTTCGCTTACCTGGCGACTGGCTCGGAATCGGCTGCCTCTCAACGACATGGCCTTCATATGGGGGCTTGGCGGACTTGCCAGACTGCGATCGGTGTGGCCTTGGTCTGGAGGAAACGGCTTCGCGCCTTCTTCCATTCCCCCCGTGTCCGCCCCTTTATGGGACCATGTCGGCGAGCTGACGGCTCGTCTCGCTCCCGAAAAAGCTTGTGCCCATGGATCGTGCATACGCGTGTGACAATGTGTCGCCCCGTATTCCGGGGTGAAACGGATGGTGTTTCTCATGCTGCTAGCCACGGCCCGAATGGTGATATGGACGACGCGAGAGGAGGAAGTCTTGCGGGGTAACCGTCTTTCTCATCAGGATCTGATCCGATTCTTTGAGCATCAGCTCAAGACGAAGATTAGAACTGATAGAAAACGCTTTGCATTCGACAGTCTTCAGCGAAAGGTGGGTGACTGAGGCGAGCTTGGTTCGTGTGAACAGGGGCTAGCCTTGATTTTCTGTTTTAGGTCAAGCCTACGTTACATCGGGTGGCTTCCTGTGGTGCCCTCCCTTGGTTAGGTTAGACAAGCCTTGGTGTACCTAGTTAATGCGAGTAAGTGTTGTTCCCGGCCTGCCCCAGGCCACATCTTTAGTTATGATCCAGCCTGAGATTCCCAACCTCCCCAGTTTGTTTTTTGATCCCCCACTTTCTATCTCGACTGGGTCAGCTTTATACTTCCCACATGCCCGTATGATTTTTATCACCTTTCCCACTCCCTTAGCGAGAGAGCTGCTTGATTTTGTTCCAATGGGCAGAATACAGTGGTTTCCCTGCATTTTGAGGGTTGGAAGGGCCCTACTAACATCAGTTAACGTTTTATTTTCATTTATGTTAATATTTTAGTTTGTTATTGGGTTCATCCCCCCCCATCTCATTTTTTCATCTTAGAATTTTTTGTACATATGTGTTAGATCATTATGACATGGGGGCGCGTTTTGTAGGTCTCCCTAGAGTGGATGTGGTATTATGGTGCAAGGAGGATTGATTGATGACGGACGAGTTCTTATGGTGAATGAGTAAATTGTAATGTCTGAATGGGTCGTGAATCAAATTAGCTAGGTATAAGATAGTTAGTGAAGACCAGCCCTACCCCCTCCCCCTTTTCGGCCTTGTGCCACAATTTTGTATTTTTTACAAAATAAATCCCGGTTATTATCTGTAAAGGCCATAGTCAGCAAAGAAGTTTGCAGGTACGAGACGGTGGCAGGGGCCAAAATCAATCGCGATAAGTCTGTCGGCTTGCGGTTGGGTGAGTGGGAGGGTGTTCCTCTCCCCGGTCCCTTCAGCTGGACCGACGGGCCAGTCAAGATACTCGGTATCTGGTTCAGGCCCGGACTTCAGTTAGACACCAACTGGTCGGAGGTTCGAAAGAAGGTCGAGGACGCAGTTCGCCTGTGGTCTCGAAGGAATCTTTCCTTGAAGGGGAGGGCGGAAGTGTGCATTTCGCACATCTACCCGATTCTCCTTTACCGGCTTTCGGTTCTTCCACTCCCGTCTACCCAACGAGACATTTTCGTTAAAAAAGCTTTCGATTTCCTCTGGAGAGGAAAGGCTCACTTGGTAAGTCGCGAGGTCTGCTGCCTCCATCCTGCCGAGGGCGGTCTGGGAATGCCAAGCATCGAAACACGTCAGCACATGCTCCGGGCTTGAATTTCCTAGAACGGATGTGTACGCAAAACGACGACGAGGGCGAATTCTGGAAGGAAGACGCTCGTCAAGCTTTTCCTTCCCTTGAAAGTGTGCATTCCGATGAGGTGGAGGCTCACCGCCCATCTGATGGTGAATGCCTCTTTATCAGGAATGTAGAAAAGCGCTGCTCTGTCTCCTTGGGGTTAAAAACGCCTTTCTGACACTCCGGTGTTGTCACGGAAGGCTTTGTATCGGGTAGTTGTGAGGGTAAGTCCAAGGACAAGCTCCCCGAGCGAGCTGGGCCTTACGAACAAGGGAGTTTCGCTCTGTCTCGCCTTGGGCGCCCGGGTTGAAATGTCTCAATAACGACGAGGCATCCCTCACCTGGCTGGTGTTGCGAGAGGCTCTCTGGGTCGGCAAAAGGCTCTGCTCAGCAGGCTTGGCAATTACAGCCAAATGTGTGCGCTGTGGTGACTGCGAGGAGTCAATTGTACATGCCTTCTTTCACTGCGACATTGTGCAACCTTTGTGCAGGCTGATTGAAGGCTTCATGGTTCGCGTCTTGGACGGAAAGTTTTTTGCCCTGGAAGCCAGTTCCGTTTGTTCCAATGTGTTTCCGTCAATGTCATGGGATCAGCACTACGTGCTCTTGTGTCTGCTCGGCATTATGCGAATGGTAATATGGACGACTAGACAGAAGGAGTTTCACGCAGGCGAGAAGTTTTCCTCCTTGCAACTGGTCTCTTTCTTTAGGCATCAGCTTAAGGTTAAGATCAGGGCGGAGAGGGTGCGTCTCTCTGCGTCGAAATTTGGCAAAAGGTGGGTGAAAGTTTCACGCTTGGTGCGAGTGAGAGGTGCTGACCTCGAGTGGTTGTTGGATGCAACTTAGGCAAGAGGATTTTGGGACTCGAACCGAAACATCAGTCAACCCAGCCTATTTAAGGTAAGATAGGACCTTTTAATCTTCAGTTTTGGCCTCCTCAGGGCTAAATATTTTCCTTTCAACATAGCTAGAGCATGCAAGTACATAAGTCTCGCTTTTTGTCCCCATTTGAGTTACTTGTCTCCATCCCACCCCACTTTTTAGGTGACAGATGTCTCTTTTCTCTGGATTTCTTTCAAACCAGTTAATTGAGTTTTCTGCCACATTTTTGGGTAGGGTCCTACTACTAATATTATTTTGTTTAGTTTCTATTATAAACACATTTTTCATTGTATATAATCATTGGGTTTGTGATTTTGTCCCCATCCCTCGATAATTGTGTAAATAAAATTTTCATGTTAGGGCTTTCTCATAGAGAAAATGTGGTATTTTGGTGATTGTGGTGTGACAGCAAGGAGTAAAAGCATTATTATGGTGAAAGGATTATTGTAAGTACGAATGGGTCAAAGAATGAGACTAGTTAGTTTGAGATAGGACTAGAGAAGACCAGTCTTTTTCCCCACCCCTTTTTAGCCCTCGTGGCACATTTGTACCTTTTTGGTGAATAAATAATAAGACCATAGGAAGCCGCTCGAGCACTCGCTATCCTCCATTTTATGGAGAGGACGTGGGCATCAGGTCGGGTCAACAGACGTGACTGTGCACAACGTCCGTGTCATGGAGGAGCTGGGAATGCCACACTTGGTGAGCCTCAAACTTGCCTCGAGGTTGGTTTTCCTACGCCACGCATTGATAAGAGGTTCGATTATGGCGGGGATTGTTAGGGGTTCCTTTTCTTTACTATCAGTCCCCGCATCTCGCGGGTTGAGCGCCATCTTAAACCCCAGGATCAATCAGATTTCCTTCGCAAGTGTCATTCGGCCTTGTTGGCTGGTCCCTGGTACAGTGACGTTTCTCAGCCTAGGAAGTTCTTCTATCGTCATTTAGTGGAGGGGGGTCGCGAAGGGTTCTCTACGTGAGCAGCTCGACTTGTGGGAAGGGCAATTTCGCACTTTCTGGTCTTGGGCGCCAGCGGCGTATTATCTCAGTAACACTGAATTTTCGCTTACCTGGCGATTGGCTCGCAATCGGCTGCCTCTCAATGACAAGGTCTTCATATGGGGCTTGGCGGATTTGCCAGACTATGAACGGTGTGGCATTGGTTTAGAGGAAACGGCTTCGAACGCCTTCTACCATTGTCCCCGGTTCCGCCCCTTTTGGGACCATGTCGCCGTGTTGACGGTTCGTTTCGCTCCCGAAAGGCTCGTGCTCATTGATTGCGCATATGGTGATTTGAACGAAGCGAATGGAGGAGGTCTTGAAAGGCAACCGATCTAATCTGATTCTTTGGGCATCAGCTCAAGATGGAGATTAGAACTGATAGAAAACGCTTGCATTCGACAGTCTTCAGCGAAAGGAGGGTGAAAGAGGCGAGCTTGGTTCGTTTGAACTGGGTTAGCCTTGATTTTCTGTTTTAAGTAAACCTATGTCACATCGGGGTGGTTTCCTGTGGAGCCCTCCCCTTGGATAGGTTAGACAAGCTTTTGTGTACCGAGTTAATATGAGTAAGAGTTTTTCCTTGCCTGTTCCCGGTCACCTCTTTGGTTATGATTCAAGTTGAGATTCCCAACCTCCCCAGTTAGTTTCGGTCCCTTTTTATCTCGACTGGGTCAGCTTTTTATTTCCCATGTCCGTATATTTATCTTCTTTTCCCACTCCCCTTGAGAAGATAAGGTATTATGGTGTATGGGGGATTGATTGGTGACGGATGGGTTCTTATGGTAAATGTGGAAATTGTAATGTGTGAATGGGTCGTGAATCAGATTAGCTAGGGTCTAAGATAGATACTGATGGCCAGCCTCAACCCCTCCCCATTTTGGCTTTGTGTCGCAATTGTATTTTAAATACAATAAATAATAATTTGGTAACATTTAATTGACATTTGTATATATAAATTGTAGATAATATTTATCATCTCACTGGGATGTTTTTTTTTTAACTCCCCAACCTGAGAGGATGTGATATTATGGTGTATGGAAGATTGATTGACAATGGATGAGTTTTTATGATGAATGAGGAAATTGTAACTAGTGAATGGGTCGTGGATTCGATTAGCTAGGTATAAGATAGTTAGTGAAGACCAGACTCAACCCATTCCCCCTTTTCGGCTTTGTGCCATAATTGTAAACATTTAATTGATATTCGATGGTTTTTCTTTTTATGTTTTGGGCTTCTAGTATTTGTAGCCGTGTTTCTCTTTCATGGGAAGATAGTATAGACGGGATTAGAGAGACTCTGTAATAATTTGTAGATTTATTGCAATCTCATTACTTCATTGATTTTCTACAATATATTTTTATATTACATCATCTGAATAGGATGTAATTTTTAAAAAATCATTTATCTGGAAGACTGCAACAAAAACTGTAAACAGAATTAAATTCTGTTTTGATGGAACTTCTGAAGTTAGCTGAAATATTACACAAGACAGAGATGAAAACTTTAAATACGCTGCTCATTAAAAATAGTGTGCATCGAATGAATAAAATGTTGTCTATTTTTATTACTGCAGTAGAACTAATGTTTCAGCAAGAATTATTTATGCAGTTCACTGTAAAGATACTAAATGGAATTCGTTCATCCAAATGTCTGTAATAACCAGAATGGAATTGTCCAGATATATTTAGAAAGTAATATTATGCAAACAACGTTAATGAAATAACCTTTCAAAATATCTCATCACTCATGGAATGTTACTCTATTCTATGACAATATTATAATTTTCGTATTATAATTTGATTGTACTTAAATTACTTTGCTAATCAGTTAGTAAGTAAATAATGACGTGCTTTTAAATTTGTGACAATTTGTTGAACGGTTTTTAATTTCAAAGACTTAACGAGGCAAGACATTTTATAGTTGCATAAATTTCAAAGAAAATATTCAACCATTAACTTAATAATTATTATTCATCAGAAAATTCATGTGACATAACCGTGAAATGTTCGCGTGTATTCTTCTTCTTCTTCTTCTTCTTCTTCTTATTATTATTATTATTATTATTATTATTATTATTATTATCTTTGATTTCTGACGTTTACACATTTCTCTCCGGGTCTCGCCCAGGGACCTAAGGTTAGAAATGGCATCATGACACTTTCCACTGACAAAATAAAATACATAGATAAAGTCCTTCGTAAAGTGTGGGCTGTACTTGTCAGAACAATTTTTTGTATTTCTGTGAGGCATGGGCTTCCAGGAATCCCTTCAATTAGTCTACTGGAGTCTTTTCCAAACAATCCTAGGGCTCCAACTACAATTGTTGATGTTCTTATATGCCGCATTTTCGAGATTTCTATTTCAAGGTCCTTGTATTTTGACAGCTTTTTGAATATCTTCAAAGATACATTGCAGTCAGCAGGGACTGCCATATCAATAAGAAGGCACTTTTTTGTTTGTGGTCTTTAATAACAATATCTGGGCGGTTGGCTTTCATTGTTCTGTCAGTGTGTATTGTGTAGTCCCATAGAATTGTAACACGTCCTATCTCCGTAACCGGGTCTGGGTGGTTTTCCTACAATTTTCTTCAAGTTTCCGTCCCGTAGAAGTTGCAGATTTTCCAGCTTTCAACCCTGCACTACGCAGCCACTGATGGGTATGGGTTTTGTCTACGTCAGCTTGTTTGGTACGGGCAGAGTATTGGCCATGAAGCGGTTTATCCTGCCATCGCTTCTGTATCTGGTCGGTTGCATTCGTCTTTGCTGTCTTTTTTAAGTATTTTGTAGTTTCAGCCGGTGCATTGTGCTGTAGTTGCATCTCTACGCCCATTTGTAATTCTATTTTATTATTATTATTATTATTATTATTATTATTATTATTATGTAACCTGAAGAAAACATATAATATCGAAGTAATGTTAAACAATGCTAAACATTATCTTTTCTTTTTTTTCTTAAATCGTTTTCTTCCCTAAATATTATTATTGTCATTATTATTATTACTGCTGAAAACAATGAAGCGAATAGAAGAGAATGTGTCCAAATATTTTGGGTTTGCAGAGATGAATGGATTTATGACGGCTGAAATGAAAACGGTCTTCATCGTATATTCGATGATTTAGATTTATGCTTCGATCCAAGCTTAGTATGAGAAACAAAGATTTCAAAGATTACTGAATCTGAACTTGCATATATTGGCAGTTTCAGGGATATGGAACTGGCAGAAGGAGAAATTACTGGCACTGGACAGGAGAACAAAAATATTTCTAACAATGCATGTTGTGTTGCATCCAAAAACTAATACTGACTGGTATTTATAAAAACTCAATGTCATTAGATGAATGATGAGTTTTGAAGACTTTGAGTTCACAGAGAAATAGAGCTGAATGCTACATAATGAACGCCACCGAACAAATCTTAACTCAAGTTAAGAAGTATGATATTGTTAAAACTGACTAATTCACCGAAAAAAAGAATATAACAAAAGAGCGTTTAATATGAAAATAGAAAGAAAGAAAGAAAAATATAACTTTGTAGCTATCAATCAGCGCCTCAATTGAGATGCAAACTGGCTCATAAAGAGTGTTTATTTATTTTAACCATAGAAAGAGGCGCTGATCTCCCCAGCTCAAGAACATGAACTCAAAACAAATGCTGTTAACTATAAAGTCAGTGACTGAATTAACAATGATAAGCATGGAATGGGCAGGGAAAAAGGAGATTTTGTGTGACATTTTGTCATTGAATGCAAAAATCTGGAACAAATGAATCGTAATTTTTCATAAATAATACATTTCAGATTAAGCAGAAAGTATTTATTCGAAAGGGTGGAAAAAATTCTGAAGTTTTGATTGAAAACATTTTGTGGGATGTCATGTCCCACTATGACCAAAAAGCCATATATTGTAGTGGCAGATAAAGAAAAAGGAACATGCATCATCATAGATATTGCACGCCCCGGAGACAATAGAGTATTTGACAATATAAGGGAAAACAGGACAATAATATTAGTTTAAAATGGGAAGTGTACAAATTATAGTCATTGAAGAGAGAAGAAGTTATCCGACATTGCAGTTGGCGCTTTGGGCACCATAAGCATTAAATTCTTGAAGTTAATGGAAATGACTGGTTCAATGTCAAGTTCTTTTTGTTTCCATTTGTTTCAATTGGAACTAACGTAAATGTTTTACTTTATTTAATTAATGTGTAATGATTTTTTATTTGCCTATAAGTTACAATTTTTTATCCACCATTTTGCGAAAAATAAATAAATGAATACCAGCAATTATTATTCTAACATTTTGTGCTCAAAAATATCTATCTATCTATCTATCTATCTATCTATTTTTTCATTTTCGTTTTAACCATTTCACCCCAAGCAAGGTGGTAATGCCACTAGAACGCAAGGGATTACATACAGTGAAATTGAAAGAGAATGAGAAAATTGAAAATAGGGAGAATTCCGGGAAGGACAAAACAGTAATAGGGTTCAACAAGATAGAAGATGGCAATTGACGTTGCATTTAAAGATTGTTGTTATCAGGGAATAAGTAAAAGGAGGGGTTTTCCGCAGATGGAAAGGGCAAGAAAAGAAACTCTTGGAGTACAATCGGTTGGTTGAATTTAGCTATTTCAACAGCACAGCGGTGGGACCTAGTTGCCAATCAAGTAGCAGACTTAAATTCATGTATTGTGTGCATCAAAGAAAAAAGCTCGTCATAGCAGGAGCCACGAAAATATTTGTAGGAAAGACGCCACGTCACATTGGTGAGAAACTGACTAAAGTCAACATGTCTGGTTAAGATCGATTATTTTACAGATCCTTCTTTGGATTTTATCAGGAATCCCGCAATGTATAGCAGGAGCTCCAGACAGTAGTTAAAGATAGATTAGTGAGATGATTACGTGTTCCATATCGGCTTTACTTATTCACATCATGGAAAAAACTGAAAGAATGCAGGAACAGAGTAACACAGTTTTCAAACATTTCTCTTTCTCAATTTACTCCAACGTGTGGATAAACTTAGGTTTAGTCTATTCATCAATAGCCAAATATCTACAATTGTTTTGTATTGCTTTGGTAACTGAGATCGTGTTTCAGATCAAGGAAAATTTCCCAATTTCAAACACTGATTCTCAACATGTTCTTCCCGATTTAACGTATCCCTAAGCATCATCTCTGTTCCAGTGCATTCTGATGTCTGCTGCAAGGTTCCATATGTACAATGCATCTATGTCGGCATTACAATTTGGCACTTGCCGCAGTAAAACTTTAAGCAAGCTCAGCTGATAGATCAATCATTTTGTCTATGTTCAATTTTCTAAGAGGGAATATTCCATATATTCATACTAATCATAGTTTATCATAGTAAACAACTATTATCGATCGTGGAAAAATAAAAGCCTAGTCTGTATAAGCAGATTTGATTTGCTGCCAGCCCAGGCGATCAAGTTGCTCAGACTATAGTTTAGCTGTATATAGGAAAAAGGGAAAACGTGATGCGAGATCAAATCAAGAGTTTTTTTTTTTTTTATTTCCGATTTGTGGACTGACCGTTTTATAACCTGCGATGACAAGTAACTAAAATGAAGATGACGGAAATAATAGGAAGTAAATTTATAAATGTCGAAAATTATTCATGTAAGAAAAAGGAAGAAATAGATAATGAATTTGTGCTGCAAAATAAAAAGAAAAGAAAAACGAAAGATAAAGTAAATCAATTCCAAAATCTGGTAAACGGTACAGGACAGAACTTAATCCCTTCTCGAAAGGTCCAAGACATTTCCAGTATTACTTGTAATTTATATATATATATATATATATATATATATATATATATATATATGTATGTATGTGTGTATGAATAAATTATGTAATTAGTTATATTGATATTTTCATATTCTTCCTTTACATATACACTTTATCTGAAAATAATTTGAACACACACACAGATATATATATATATATATATATATATATACACACACACACACACACACACACACATATATATATATACATACGCACACACACATACACACACACACACACAAATATATATATATATATATATATATATATATATATATATATATATACACTAGCTGGCTTCGCCTGCTCACTGTCGATACACAAAGATGTAGTCACTACTTGAAACTTTGGAACAAAAATTTTAAATGAACATTTCATTCAAAAATTTGCTTGTTATAGTTAAGGAACTTTTTATATATAGATGCCAACTTGTTGAAGGCCAAGTCAAATACAAATTTCAAACACTTTTTGCATTATATAATACGATATTCCTGAACAGATTTATTTTTTTATATGAAAATCAAAATATTCTCGAAGAAAAGAACGACAATGAAGGACAGTGAAATAAACTTTTTCAAAATCTATATGAAAATTATGTAAAACTGAACAATGATATTGTCTAAAAGCAGACAATATAAAATAGAGATAATGAGCTTCTTGCGTGTAAATTACTATAAACTAAAGCTGGTACGTAATAATCTCAGAATTCGTGTGAGAATTGAGCTCCAATTTCGCATTTATTCATATACATTCCATAATGTAGATTTTACTTAATTAACTACTACATTTCTCTAGCTCTTCAAATGTCGAAAGTATAACTAATTCTATTTTCCTATCTTTACACTATATAATTTTTAATCTTTACACTATATAATTTTTTTCGTATAAATTTTCTAAATTGTTTGTACGGGAAATAAGGATCTACGTACATTAAATTGCCTTTAAGTGGTAGCAGAAGAATTATCGTTGAACGTTTAAAAGGTAAGCTTAAATCTTAATCCAGCACTTAAATGCAGCGATTAATTTTGAGTTCTGTAGTTTATTGATACCTATCGCATCTACTCCTCCCTAGCTATTTGCGATGATGGCCAAACCAAGAGTCCTCCCCAGAAGCTAGCTTAAATGCCACACGATATGACGGCTTTTAAGCTAGCAATTTTTCAGATGCAATTTTTGATCCAAAAGACAAATAAGAGTTACTCCCCTTGAACTATGAAAGCAATGATAATGGCTGGTATAATATATTAATATATATTTTTAACCTTGCTATACTGGCAACTCTGAATCTAAGATCAACGAAAATCGTTCCCTGCGCCTAACTTTTCTAAGCTTTTTGAATGAGCTATAAATCCTTGAAATCGGACCAGTGGTAGCGTAGGAATTGCTTGGACACACACGTGCACAAACATACATACACTTTACTTTATATATAAGATATATATACATGCGTGGAGACGTACAAATACATGACTTGATCAGAATTAAGGACTAAGTCTGCAGTAAACCAGTGGAAAAAAAAATAAAAGCAACTATAGACTGGTTCTGCAGCCGCCAAAACAAATATAATTGCGAGTTTATGTAACCAGATATAAAAGATTTCTAACATTTTATAACCGAACCCATGCTAGATGTTATCACTTTAGTTCACGAAAAACAAACAGAAATAAGTACAACCAAATAAAAATTATCACTCTCGAAAATCACTTTTATTCGACAACAAAGACGTGTAGATAAAGAAATAAGGAACCTTCGACATTACATTGGGAAACTTTGATGGTGCAAAGCCCTGCGAGCTTATAGGTATAAACTTACTACATGAACAAAGAAAAATCATCTATACAACTGATATGTGTACAGAGACGACGGTCTCGTAATCTTAAGAAACTGTAACAGACAAAAACAGACAAAAACAGACAAAACAAGAAATATAAACAAAACATTTTTTTTAAATGGGATTCGACATAGAATGTAAGCAAAAAAAGTAGATTTCCTAGATGTCACACTGTACATAAGAAAATATATATATAAACCACAGATATAACCCAACGACAAATCAGGTTATATACTCACATCTTCCAAGCACCAACCAAAAATAATCCCGTAGATCCTCCAATCAATTAAAGGCAGGTTATCTGACCATTTTTCCATAAAACGACATCTTCAACAAAGTCAAAAAAGAAACCGCCCTAAAACATAATTGATTTTCGGCAACACTCACATACACCACGGCCAACAAGTAAAGATACATTACATAGTTTAACCCACCGTACAACTAAAGCAAGAAAACAAACGTAGAAATAATAATAATGTTGTCGGGCTCTCCCCTTTTTACATAAGAAGGACTCGTCCAAAGTGTACTTATACTGACAGAGAGAATACCTGCTGTTGAAGTACGTCGGGATACAGTCTCGACGTCTGTCGAACTCTCTGCTTTGCCAGAGAGGAACCCGGACGAAGCTTTGCTGAAGGGCAAGGTTTCGTCCGGGGAGGTAGACAGGCTCTGAACCCGTCTAGGCGGGTTCAAAGGGTATATTTTTGGCCGAGTCTATGGGCTCGGAGAAACCCACTTTAAACTCGGCCTTGTGCTACATATATTCCTCGTGGGTGGAATATTAAATACTGAGATACGTGGAGATACGTTGGATAAGTAGAGATAAGTTGAGACAGGTTGAGAGATACGGAGACAGACACAGGGTGTTCTCAGAGAGTTATACAAGAGTCCTGAGAGAGAGATGATTATGGCTTTACTTACAGAGACTTGTACATATACGTTCTAATAACCCGCATTCCTGGACTACTAATCTTCACTTCAAGTCTGTATTCTTACGTTTAATACACTTATTTTTCTATCTCAATTGCTGGTGTTATTTATTTATTTGTGCAGGATTTCATTCACGGGATCCACAACAATTAATTACTCTCATACGCATACATTTATACCCATCTAGCACTCATCAATAGAACCACATTAAAAAACACCTACAGTTGCTCCAAAAACATGACACAAATAATAAAAAAGCACAACAGAAAAATAACCAACAAACCCGCAAAAACCAAATGCACATGTAAATGCAGAATAAAGAATGAATGCCCCTTAAATGTCAGTTGCTTACAAAACAATGTAATATACCAAACGACTCTAAAATTATATTGAGCGCTTTTAACCATGAACATAGTCTACCTTAAAAAAAAGTAAATATAAAAGTGTACACTGAAGACCAACACAAATTACTGAATAAAAGATCAGAAATCAATAACAAAAGCAGATACTAAAACTATTTTTATTACGTTGCTTAAAAATCGAACGCAAAATCGAACTAAAAATTAAATAAATGAAATTAAAATAGAATAAGAATAAATAAATAAAAATAAATAATAAAATGAAATAATCCAAATCAAGAAATAAGTAAACAAATTAACAAACTACGAATGCACATATAAACACAAGTAAACGTAATGATAACAATAAAAAAAAAACAAATAACAAAGTAATCGATAATAAATAATAAGTAAATAAAAGTTGACAATTAATACTATCAAATCGCAAACAAAACTGCATTCGGATCTACAATTATTTCTACTCAATAGCCCTAGAATAATTTGAAACATAGCCGTTACCGCCTACCCAATAACAGATACCGACGGTATGAATTAAAGCGTGATAATACATTGGCAATTAAGTCTCATAGTTTTACTGTTGGACGATCAAAAGATACAATTATCAGTTCTTTACTAATAGTTTCTTTTTCTTGCACTTGTACAATCTCAAAAATTTATATACAACGTCAATCGCCATATCATTTCTATTTCATGAAAAATTTTCCTTTATTCTTCATTTACAATCTTCTCTCACAAAAGTGTTCTCCATACTCGTTCAGTCCTTGTCAACCTGCTTCATCCTAGTGGCATCATCGCCTTGAATTGGGTGAAATGATTCAGAATTGAAGAAGTAATGTCGGGAAAATATTGGTAAATTTAAAAATTTCGAATATGAGAATGCTTTAAAATATTTTAAAACTTACTCAGTAAAGGTAAACTATGTAGGAAAAAAGTGATGAAACTTTTAGAAACCCCCCAAAAAAAAATGGCGCTAAGATGTGAACCCATCTCTAACACAATTTTCGTTTATAAATTTGTTGTCGACCAAAATTATATATATATATATATATATATATATATATATATATATATATATATATATATATATATATATGAATTAATAAAGTTAATGATATAAAATGGCGAAATCCTTTGATAACTAGATTATAAAGATACATTAATCCACTAATCACTCGATGGATGTTATGATCCTTGTTTTTTTTAAATTATAAACTTTATTATGTCTTTCTAAATATGCAAGTACTTTCAACGGTTCCCACGGTCATCATCAGGCATGGAAATTATTTTGTTTTTGGTAAAAAGCAGATAGCTTCCGAGACGAAAAAATATAATGCAAATCGAAATATGTTTTTTTTTTTTAAATGTGTTATTGATAAGGGATAAAACGCTAAGGAAATTTTTTTTTGAAAATTTAAGTGAGTCCGTTTTTTACTAATATGGCAATTTAATTTTTTTTGACGAATGAATATTATTTTTGTTTTTGTTAGAAACGCTACTATAAGTGGTAAGTTAGATGAATTTTGGGGAAGCATAAGTTCTAGTATAGTGCTGGAATTAAATTGATTGAAAATGATGACCTAGGCTTTTCTATAATGTTTATATTCCTAAGTCTTTTCAATCTCATCCAAGATGATCTTCAGGATTAAATTGTTAAGAAAAAGAATAAATGCAACCATTGCCCCTGAAGGCACTCACTTAATTAAAAAAAAATACCGCTATGTAAGGAAGTTAATTTATATTGCTATATATCTTTTTAAAAATTGTAATTACGTGTTTTAAAATATTCTCTTACAACTGTAGTTTTTTCAACAATTACAATTTAAATATTTTAAAATCTTGCTGTTATAAACATTTCAAAACTTTGTTGTTATATTCATAATTAATTTTACTTTGTGTTTGTTGCAATTTTTTTATGTAAGGACTATCGTCAATTTAATTTTTTTCAAATTTATAGCATACTGTAGACAAGGCGAACGTATGGATAAAAAGAAGCAAAACGTTCATTTATTTTCTTCCTGTTCTGAAGGATTTCTTTCTCTAAAAACGGAGACAAAGCAAAGGACATAAATTATCAAATGACTTTTTTAAAAGTCACTCATTTTCGTTCTCTTTCTTTTTTTTAGTCACGAGCAACACATACAAATAGATAAACGACCAACACATACAAATAGATAAACGACCAACACATACAAATAGATAAACATGCAACACATTTTTTCGTCTTTGATCCGATGAAGCTTAATCAGCGAAATGTATTGTCGTATTTTTTTTCCAACTATTTTACTTCCATGAAAGTTTTCCAGTTGTCAATAACTCTGTCAGGATCATATACTCAAATTCATAACACACACACACACACACACACACACACATACACACACACACACAAACATGCATATATATGTAATTAGTTGTAGATTAGATATATGCATACACACACACAAACGCGCGCGCGCGCACACACACACACACATATATTTATTTAACTATTGGAATAATAAGTAATTCTCTACTTCTTGAAATTTCTCATAGACTGCTTTATTGCTTTGTAAATTCACACATTCTTTTCTTCGTAACTGCGAGGTGATATAACACAGTCAAAATACATATTTTGAATTATATCAAGCATTAGTATCCGAAGTGAATTTCGTCAGTCTTATCTGTGAATGGATTGCGTTTCTCGTGGAGGTAACATATGAGCTACCTAACATTACGTTTTGCCTGTTCTTAAGTTAGTAATGAAAATTAAAAATAATATTTTAAAATTGTAGTTCAATATAACGTTCTTTGATACAAACAACCCTTTTAGAAAGAAATCTTTATCTATACAAGTACGAATTTAACGGCAAAAAGGCCGACAAACATTTTCTCGTTGATAAAAACAAAATAACAGACGACATGCGTTGAACGGATGTCAAAATTCGTTGAAAAAAGGCACCCCTACCCTACCTAGACTTAACCTCTTTTTCGAACGTAACTCATAATTGATACAATAATAGTTAATAGAAATGAACACGCTACTGCTCCTGTCTAAATGATTGGATTTCTCTGCATCCTAGGAAACAAAAAATATGAATTGTATGTGCGTTTAAACTCAGTAAATTTAAAAATAAGGTATTCCAAAATTCGCTTGAAGATGAAGCAGAACTAATGCTTCTAATTTAAATACATATATATATAAATTTAATTATATATATAAATTTTTAGCTTCAGTTTTTGAAACATGGTTATTAATGTGTAGCGAAGAAAATATATTTTAAATCAGTTAATCCATAATATTTATGCTCTGTAAGTTTACCTTGAGCACTGTTTTTTAAAAGTCAAAAAAAAAAAAAAATCAATAAGGACACCGGATTATATATCTTACTTTTCTTTCTTTCTTTATATATATATATATATATATATATATATATGTGTGTGTGTGAAAGTTTGAGAATGTGTGTTGTGTTTGTACGTAGCTATGCAACGTTTATTTGTCTCAATCCGATTATATATGTGTTGGCGTTATATGCGTGTCGTGCCTAATTATTAAAATTTCACTTTTCTCGGCACAATTCCCATAGTTCACCTAATATTGTTCCCTATTATACAATTCTTGGCCAAAAACCTTTCAACAAAAACGTTTCAGACAAATTGCGTCTACTGTCTTTTTTCAAAGATTTTTTTCCCCACAAAAATTGTTCTTTCTATTAATATTGTTTTATTTTTGAACACTATTTACCAAGTCGTGACCTATGAACTTTACATAACTAATGTCTCCTTGAATCAGTTACATTGGACGAAAAATACTTTAGGATGGGCGACTAACGGATAAAATTGAAAATAATAAAAGTTAATGAGTAAACAAGACCTTGGACAGTTACCTTAGAGTCAAGTTGCATCGATTTTTTTTTCGCTCTGTTATAAATATTTCTTATGTTCAAATTTAGGCCGGCATATTGCTCGAGTGGAACAAACTCTCTATCTTTTTCTTCTTCTCTCTCTCTCTCTCTCTATATATATATATATATATATATATATATATATATATAGAGAGAGAGAGAGAGATAGTTAGATAGATAGATAGATAGATAGAATTATATTTTTTGATGTTTATACGTTCTTTTTATAGATACAAATATTTAAGTAAATGCTCCGCTTATGAAAAAAAGTATTAACAGCATTTACCAGTGTGAATGTCCGAGACATTTCATAGAACATATGCGTCCTCCGACAGGAATCGAGCCAGTATCCTATACGAAGCCATCATAGAGCCTGACGTGCTTTTACCGATTGAGCCACAGAGGAGCGTTTCGGTTAAAAACAGTGAAATCGACCTTGCTAACCAAAACGCTCCTTTGTAAACATCAAGAAATGTCTTAAAATATTTTTCGGACTTTTCATAATATATATATATATATATATATATATATATATATATATATATATATATATATATAGCCTATATTATATATATTAACTCCGAGGCAATTATGCATGTAAGCGACCACAATGTCAAATCTGTTAGCACATTTTGGTGATGTAGGTTGTATTCATCTAAGTAGAGAGTTTGAAATAACTCCATCTGCTGACTTGCGACAGATCGCATATTTTCTACCTGATTGATTGTAATGTCTGTGAGTGAGACAATTATCCCGGTGATGTTGCCTTCGAACTTCGAGTTCGAATCAACCATCTTAGAAAGAGAAGTAGAGACAATTCTAATTACTCTACTACAACCCAAAATTTAGACTTACCTAATCATAGAACAGACAATGTTTGTTGTGTCATTCTAGTCTTTTCTTTTAATTCTCATATGTATGTGTCTGTCTCTCTCTCTCTCTCTCTCTCTATCTATATATATATATATATATATATATATATATATATATATATATATATAATATTTTATTATTATATTTTTATTATAGAAGATTATGATAAAAACATTTTGAAATCGCTACACAAAAGCTTTCCTGTTTCAATACTATGATTGTATTTCTTCAGGTGATTGTGAGTAAGTTAAAAACGTTTAATGTGTGCTATGTTTACGCGTTAAAATGCTCAATATCCCGCATAGTGCTTACGTATTGATTTTCTAAGCGACGCTTAGATGTAGCACATAGCCGAAAGTATGTGTCACCCCATGAGAATCGAACTCACTATTCAGCTGTCACAGTTTTAGCAAGACCAGCTTGCTATCCATTACAGTACGCTAAGCCACCCAGAGCGTATGTAAATATAAAAATGAACATTCAATTCAACACTCAGTGATGACAGTCTGTTTTGTTCTTAAACGAAAATCGTCAGATCATATGTTTTTGTTCGACTATTTCTATTTCTATTTCTCTCTCTCTCTCTCTCTCTCTCTCTCTATATATATATATATATATATATATATATATATATATTATTATTGTTACGAACTTGTAGCATATAGATGAACCACGGGTTCTAAAAAAAAACAGGAAAACGTGGTTTCTTTTCTCGGTCTTCACTCAGAAATGGAAGCGACACAGGGAATCAACGAAGAACAGACACAAGACGATGGATTTCAAAAATTAAACATTTATTTATAAATATATATATAACGAGACAAAGAAAGAAAAAAAAGAAATATTCATTTAACAAAGGGGGGACATCATTAAAGAATAGAAGGCGCGAGCGAATACATACATATATGAAAACAGATCGAGCCAAAAGAACCAACTTATCTCTTGCAGTCGGGCTGGTATCTTCACATAAAGTTTTGATTCGCCGAAGCGAGAGTTCTGATGATAAAATAGTATCTTGGCCGGCCGACAATGTTCCTGGATTCTTCTTCTTTTCGCGTGTGTTCGTGGGTCCCCAGCATTTCATACAGGCATTTGGTTGGGTTGATCAGTCCATGTTAGCCTTTCCATCACTAGTCGATAGACTTCGTGGTCTTCCCTCATCTCAGTGGGCGGTCTGACGATTTTGCCCAGCGACGTTCAACTGCCGCTGGTTAGGGAAACTGAAAAATCCTTCTTTTGGTTTTCGCTGTCCCCACAGACAGTCACGTGGGTTCCCTTCGTCCTTGACCGGGTACGCAGGAGAATAGGGCGCAAATCACGCCCGGTGCTTATGTGATGGCCAAAAGTTCAACGCATGCTCCGTACGTCCCGATCACGTGAATCGCAGCATGAGACCCTGATGGTGTCTGAGTTCACTCATGGTCAAACGCGAAATCTTAGAACCAGGTCATCCTCGCGTCAGGTCACTTCCTAAGTTCACGGGCCCTTGGCTGGCGGGTGGAAGAGAGGATAAGGAGAGAAAGAATTTGTAAAAGAGAAGAGGGGTGTATGGCTGATCATAGAATATATTCGCTCGCGAATCAGAAGCATGGATTAAATTTCTGTTTTGATCTATTTATTTATCTTTCTTTTATATCTAACTAATTTTCTCTTTATTTAAGATTTTACTTTAGCCTAACGCCTATATATGGTTAATGAAATCGTTGCTACGTGACACCTCCCTACCAAAAAAAAAAAAAAAAATGCCATTAACGGCAGTTTTCAAAAAAAAAAAAGAGATTGTTTTCGTCCCCGTTTGATCCTCAAAAGCTTATCGATCTGATACGGGACAGGGCGTCAGCACACACGTTGTCGATGCCTCTTATGTGCTGAATAGTTAGATCGTATTCTTGCGCAACGCTAAACTCCAGCACAGTAGTCGCCTGTTCGTATTCTTCATTTTCCTGAGGAAGGTTAGTGGGTTATGGTCAGTATATACTAGAGTAGGCTGACTGGACGAAGACACATACACTTCGAAGTGTTGTAAACTTAAAAAAGGGCAAGAGTTTTCTTTTCTACTGTAGAGTAATTTTTCTGGTGATTGTTGAATTTTTTGAGAAATAACTGACAGGGTGTTCGATACCATTTGCATCGGTCTGCAGTAATACAGCGCCAATGCCATGGTCACCCATCTACAGCCAACCTGAACGGTCGGGTAAATTCAGGAGCTTTGAGGACAGGGTTTGAGCACAATAAGGCTTTTATTTGATCAAAGGATCTCTGACAGTCAACTGTCCAATCAAATTTGGCTTTCCTCCTCAACAGTTGGGTAAGCGGTGAGGCTACATCAGAGAATTCTTACAGAACTTGCGATAGTAACCGCCATTCCGAGAAATCTCCTCAGGCCTTTTTTTCATTGGTCGGGGCTGGGTACTTAACTATGCTATGTTTTGCCTCGATCGGATTATCCGCCCATGGCCGACAACGTGTCCGAGATACGTCACTTCTGCCTGGCGAAATCACTTTCGCAAGGTTAATGGTGATTGGCATGCTTTAACCGATCGAAGACTTTCCGTAGAGATATCATGTGTTCGGCCCAGGTGTTTATTGTACACGACTATGTCATCGATGTACGTCTCTACACCAGCCAGATCTCGCAGGCAATGGAAGGTGGCCTGGGAATTTTTCATCCCAAAAGGCATCACGCGGTATTGATACAGGCCATCTGGAGTCGCGAAAAGCAGATATCTCCTTAGCGCACTCGGTTGGGGGCACACGCAATAACCCTTCAACAAATCGAGCTTCGTAATATAAGTAGCCTTGCCTCTTTATCAATACAGTCGTCCATCCTGGGGAACAAATACGAGTCCGTCTTAGTGACAGAAGTTCACCTTTCGGTAGTCGGTGCAAAACCGAACTGAGCCGTCAGGTTTGTCCACTAGCACGCAGGGAGGACCAACTGCTTTGGCTACGCTCGATAATGCCGTTCTCTAGCATGTAGGCTATTTCTCCACGTAGGATTTCGGCTTTCCGTGGGTTGACTCGGTAGGGATGCTGTTTAATGGGGGTGGCATCTCCTACTTCCACATCATGATAAGTAACGGTGGTTTGGTTGGGTACGTCAGAACAGGCCCCTGAAATCCCTCGATAAGGAGGCTAAATCCTTCCTCTCCTCTCAAAGGGCTAAATGCGACAGCTTCGCACTTAGGTCAGCTAGTACCTCAGGTTGTTAAAGTTTGGTGGGGTGGTCACCCCTTTCCATAATTCTCCTCCTCGGATCTCCGTGGGCTCGGGCGTAGTGTTAGGCCCACTGATTACTAACACAGGGTCGGTCTTTCCCCCGTTCATAGTAAGGCTTAAGCATGTTAATGTGACACATCTGCGTCGACTTCCCTGCGATCAGGGGTTCTTACGACGTAGTTGAGGTCACCGGCCTTCCTGACCACTTCTGTACGGGCCATGGAATCGAGCTTTGAGAGGATGTCCGGGCAAGGGTAATATCACTAGTACTTTATCCCCGACACTGAAACTTCGTTCGACTGTGTCTCGGTCGTATCGATCTTTCATTTTATGCTGAACCGACCGGAGGTTCTCGGGCCAGTTCACATGCTTCTGCTAGTCGGGTTCGGAAACGTAAACATATTCCAAATTTTTTGTTACTGGGTCTTTTCCAAAAACCTTCCCTCAGCACCTTTAAAGGACCGCGGACTGAATGCCCAAATATTAATTCAAATGGGCTGAACCCCAACGATTCCTGCACGGATTCGCGAGCAGCGAACATTAGGAATGGGATACCTTCGTCCCAATCGTGTTGGTGGTTCAGGCAATATGTTCTCATCATGCTCTTCAAGGTGGGTGGAACCTCTCCAAGGCACCTTGGGACTGGGGTGATGGGCGCTTTTGACTTAATGGATTTTATACCCAAACTTCTCGTAACTTGTTGAAACACCCCTGACATGAAGTTGGATCCCTGGTCTGACTGTATCACCCTGGGGTAAGCCGACCATGGTGAAAAAGCTAACAAGGGCCTTTACTATTTTCCTGGCGGATAGATTTCTCATGGGTATCCTTCGGGAAACCTGGTCGAGGGGGCACATGATCGTTAGCAGGCATTGGTTCCCTAACTTAGTTTTGGGTAACGGACCAACACAGTCTACGATAATGCGACAAAATGGCTCCTCGTAGGCAGGAATGGGATGGGGCGCGATGGAATTTTCTGGTTCGGCTTCCTACAACCTGGCAGATGTGGCAAGTCCGGTAATGCTCAGACACGTCCCTTGGATACCCGGCCAGTAAAGTGTCTGACAATCTTATCGTGCGTCTTGTTAACGCCAAGGTGACCCCAATGGGATCTCATGAGCTGTCCTCATGACCTCCGGTCTGTATCGTTTGAGGAGTACTACTTGGTGGACTGTCGACCAGTCTTCTGAGGCGGAGATGTGCGGGGTCTCCACTTCATTAGTACCTCATTCTTAATAAAGTATCCAGTTGGAACTTTCTCAACTCATCCTCGGGCAATACGTGACGGAAGAGTGGGGTGAGCTCAGAACCACTCCCCCGCTCTGTTATAAGTGCTCTCCTCGATAATGGAATGTCCATAGCGGGCTCAACAATACCATCGCTATTTCAGTTGGGTTACTATCGGGAGGATAATTTAATCCCACATCAGGATTTATAAACGTCTGCGATAGGTCTATCACTTCGTCCTCTGTCCTATCGATTATCTCGTTTGTCTTTTTCATCGACCTTCTTTCTGGCCTGTGCTCTGGTCACTGCACACGAGGGAAATATATCGAGATTCTCTTCCTCGATATCTTCGGTGTCTACCAAAGCAACCAGTTCAGGACTACTTTAGGGTGGGGTATCACCCTACCACCCGCCAATTCGTTTCCCTAACAGCATGGATATGCCTTTCATAGGCAAACTAGGAACTACTCCGACCTCGACAGGGCCAGAAACTAACCCAGACGTGAGGTGGATTCGATGAAGGGCGACGCTAACAAAGTTGCTGCTAACAACCTGTGATAACAAATTCGCCAGTGGCCGAATCCGATCCACACGGCACGAAGCTCTCACAATCAGGGACTGGGTCGACCCAGTGCCCGCAAGATCTTCACGGATTTCTTCTTCGTTGGGGTTATCAACGGGGATACAGCACCATTAGAAACAAATGGCCTATACTCCTCCCCCACATCTTCATTCGGTTTCCTATTTAGAATAACGCTGTCGGAAGAAATTAGCCCTTGGGGTCCTCTTGACTTAGGGCTCTGGACTCGGCATTCCGCTTCGTCCAACAATTCGACACGAGGTGTCCTACTTTATTGCAGTAGTGGCACATCGGGGAGTTTCCTCTCTCTCCTATTCGTCTGCCGATAATCCGGTGACGGAGAACTGGGATTTTGAGATTTGGCATCTTTCGGACTGGGCGGTTGGCCTGAACTAACCGATCGACCAAACTTCGAATTCGCACCATAACCAGACCCACGTCTTGGGTGTGGACCGCTTCCAGATTCGGATGGGTTGTTATGATTGAATGTACCCCGCTTATGTGTTAACGCGTATTCGTCAGCGAGGGTGGCCATCTCATATAAAGTATCTACCCTTTTTCATCGAGGTAGGTTTTCAAATTATCAGGGACACATTCTTTTTTGAACTCCTCTATCAGGATCATTGCCTTAGCCTATCGTGATCTGCCTCGATGTTTTTCCCATAAACCCATCTATCGAAATAGGTTTATTTTTGTCTAGAAAATTCTACATAAGTCTGTTTGTCTCCCTTTCGGCAGGCTCTAAATTTTTTGCCGGTATGCCTCCGGCACAAGCTCATACAACTTTAAAATGGCCGATTTCACAATGCTATATTCAGCGCAATCTGTTACTGAGAGCGCGGCATACGCTCTTGAGCTTTGCCTTTTAGTGCGGTCTGCAGTAAAATTGGCCACGTTTCTATGGGCCATGCTAGGTTTGAGGCGACCTTTTCGAAATGCTGAAAATATTTGTCGACGTCAGCCTCGTTAAACTGGTGGTACGAGTCGGACTTGCTTCCCTTCAAGTCGAACTCACTACTTCTAGCTTCGTGAAGTTCCCGCTTTTCGTCTAACTCCCGAAATCTAGTTTCTTGCTCGATTCTAGCTTTTGCTATTTCAGCCTTTGCTCTTTTCAGCTTCGGCTCTGACCTTAGCCTCGGCCTCAATTTTCACTTTCTCGAGTTCGAGTTGTGCCTGCGAAAGTTCCGACGTGTCTAGTGATAATTGAAATTCTTCTACGTCGAAAACATCGTTATCTACAATGATGTTCAGAGACTATCCTGACTAGCTGAGTTTTCTCATAGACTTCGTTACCTCTAGTTCTAATTCCTTCCCTATTTCAACTATATCATCCTTCTTAAGCTTATAATTTTTTTCCATAGAGGCGATGCGAGAAAACTATCTATAACCGGCATCTTGGCCTGTAGTTCGCTGATACCCCTGAAGCTGTACGATTCTTACTGAGTGAAAAAACAGAGAAAGATTCTCGGAACGAGCCCCCAATTTTATATATGTTACGAACTTGTAGCATATAGATGAACCACGGGTTCTAAAAAAAAAGGGAAAACGTGGTTTCTTTTTCTCGGTCTTCACTCAGAAATGGAAGCGACACAAGGGAATCAACGAAGAACAGACACAAGACGATGGATTTCAAAATTAAACATTTATTTATAAATATATATATAAACGAGACAAAGAAAGAAAAAAAAGAACATTCATTTAACAAAGGGGGGAGGACATCATTAAAGAATAGAAGGCGCGAGCGAATACATACATATATGAAAAAACAGATCGAGCCAAAAGAACTAACTTATCTTGCAGTCGGGCTGGTATCTTCACATAAAGTTTTGATTCGCCGAAGCGAGAGTTCTGATGATAAAATAGTATCTTGGCCGGCCGACAATGTTCCTGGATTCTTCTTCTTTTCGCGTGTGTTCGTGGGTCCCCAGCATTTCATACAGGCATTTGGTTGGGTTGATCAGTCCATAGTAGCCTTTCCATCACTAGTCGATAGACTTCGTGGTCTTCCTCATCTCAGTGGGCGGTCTGACGATTTTTGCCCAGCGACGTTCAACTGCCGCTGGTTAGAGGGAAACTGAAAAATCCTTCTTTGGTTTTCGCTGTCCCCACAGACAGTCACGTGGGTTCCCTTCGTCCTTGACCGGGTACGCAGGAGAATAGGGCGCAAATCACGCAGTGCTTATGTGATGGCCAAAAGTTCAACGCATGCCCCGGTACGTCCCGATCACGTGAATCGCAGCATGAGACCCTGATGGTGTCTGGAGTTCACTCATGGTCAAACGCGAAATCTTAGAACCAGGTCATCCTCGCGTCGGGTCACTTTAAGTTCACGGGCCCTTGGCTGGCGGGTGGAAGAGAGATAAGGAGAGAAAGAATTTGTAAAGAGAAGAGGGGTGTATGGTGATCATAGAATATATTCGCTCATGAATCGGAAGCATTGGATTAAATTTCTGTTTTGATCTATTTATTTATATTTCTTTTATATCTAACTAATTTTCTCTTTATTTAAGATTTTACTTTAGCCTAACGCCTATATGGTTAATGAAATCGTTGCTACGTGACAATATATATACACTGCGTGCCAAATTATTATCGAGATAGCTTTTTTCTAATATTTCAAAACCGTCGAATCAATTCACACAAAATTTTCAGACAATGTTGGCAACACTTACCTGCACAATCGCTGACATTTTTCCTGCTATATTTGTTATCAGAACGGTGATTTGAGCGTGCCAAATAATTAGAAAAGTATAAGAAGTTAGTGAAAAGATGGGCCGTAAAAGCAGTTTAAGTGATGCTGAAAAGAAAACTATTACTTCAGAACTCTCAAAAAGTAAATCTACCCTAGAAATTTTTTAAAATGATAGGGAAGTGTCATCAAACAGTGAAAGATTCTCCGCTGACCCTACACAAGTACGCAAAAGGGCATATAAAGGCAAGCTGAGGTTTATTTCACGTCGTCTCATGTCACGACTTAAACAAGAGGCCACGAATAACACTGGACTTACCAGTCAAGAGCTTTTCAGTCGTATTGGGGATCCTACTGAGTCTAAAAGTACTCGGTGTCGGTATCTGAGGGAAATAGCAACAACAGTCAAACCTGTATCGAAGCCTCCGTTGACGAGAAATCATTCAAAATCGATTGAAATGGGCCGAGGACAATATGAAGATTTACTTCTCTAAAGTTTTGTTCACAGACGAAACTCGAGCAACACTTGATGGGACAGATAGATGGTGCAAAGGCTGGGTAATGAACAGACAGAATCGCCATCAGTGTTTGAGACACCAACAAGGCGGTGGAGGCATAATGATCTGGGTGGTATTATTGGAAACACATTAGTGGGCCCATGGAGAGTACCAGATGGCGTCAAAATGACTGCTGATGCATACATAGCGTTTATGAAGGAGCATCTTGTACCGTGTATGAAAAGGCAAAGAGTTGCGTTCAGAAAGGCCATTGTGTTTTATGCAAGATAATGCTCCCTCACACGCTACTCACAAGACTACTGAATATTTGAAACAGTTAGGCTTCGATGGACCTCGAAATATGAAGTGGCCAGCAAATTCTCCGGATTTGAACCCAATCGAAAACATTTGGAGCATCATGAAGCGAAGACTACGCCAACGGACGACAATTCAGGAGCAACGCTGAGTTGTGGGAAGCAATTCTTGACATATCTCGCGGCATTACAGCAGATGATATCCTACAATTAACAGATTCTATGGATCGTCAACTTTTTCAAGTAATTTCAAAACAGGGAAAGCACATTCACTATTAATTTGTTTAAAACTGTGCCTTTGTTTGTATCTGTTATCATTTGTTTGATTATCTTATTTATTAGCTTCTTTTGATCATAAATATTCACGTTCAACATTAATAAATGTTTTGTTTGCTCAATTATGAGAATTTTACTAAACCTTTCTATTAATTTGGCACGCTCAAATCACCGTGCTGATAACAAATATGGCGACAGTTTGTTTACGTTTCGCAGATCAGTACGAAAATTTCAGTGGTTACACACATCTGTGTTGCCAACATTGTGTGAAAATTTTGTATGAATTGATTGGACGGTTTTTGAAATATTAGAAAAAAAGTTATCTCGATAATAATTTGGCACGCAGTGTGTGTATATATATATATATATATATATATATATATATACTCTTCAGTGATACATTATGTCGGTATTGCATTATTCTAACGGTTGTGTGGGCGGTAAAGGTGATATTTCGAATCATATTTGGGACTATTGAGGGGAAATTTTTAGATGCATTAAGTGTGGTTTTCAATGAGGCTCTGCCCTCAACGCCGAATTTTGCATATCTTCTCAAACAGCAAAACTCGACCTGACTTCCGAAGAGTCAGGCCGCCTCCTTGATAGCCTCGTGCTACGCACCTCGACATACCCAAGAAAAATTCAGACATGGCTCGGAGTCAGAGCGTTTTTATTGACATATATCAGTCAACTTCAGTCAATGAAATAAAGGCTTTTAACGCTCCCCTCTTACCTCCTGTTGTCTTTTTACTTCAAACTGTTTTCGATTCGAGTTACTTCCCCCGGAATCCATAATGAGGCAAGCTGGTGTTTTTTGGGTTTTTTTTATGCATAGTTTAATCCAATTTTTTATATGTTTTAAATACTAATCTTATAACAATACTAACACTTTAACTAAACCTGCAAGCTTACGAAAAACAAATATATCCTATACTAGCACTTACGCTTCCCCAAAATTAGTCTAACTTACTACTTATAATAGCGTTTCTAACAAAAAATTATTCTTATTATTATATAAATCTTTAAATCTATATTCACCTTATGCTCTTAATCAAACGAAATCCCACAAAATATAAAATAAAAAAAATAAAAAATCTATACATATATGTACGTTCACACATCTACATATAAATGTAGTAAATGCACTCACACGTACGGACACACATACATAAACTCTATCCCACATTTACATTAACATACTCTTACAAGAGCAGTCATTGAAAAATTAATTCATACTATTTATTTGAAGTTCCTTCCGAGTTTTGTGATCTATCGATTAAAATAATTCCATAGCCTAATCGAAAAAAAAAAGGTAAGTGAATAAATGTTTAAAAATATGAGTTAACTACTCAATTAAATAACCTATTCAACTATTTTAGCTTCTGCGCCGAAAAGATGTAATTTGAAAATAAATCAAAGCAAGTCATAAACTTTCGCGTCACTTGACAGGTGATGAATGACATATTGACGGATTCCGTGAGGATAATTTGTTCTACGGAAGGAGAAAAGTGAAATAATTTACATTTAAGAGAACAAATTATTTGCCTCGTTATTATTAAGGAAAACTTTCAGCGCTCTATTCTTTTTTAATTTTTTTTTGTACTTAGATTTCACCTTTATGTTACGATGCTTTATGGGAAATATAAAGAAATTAAAATAAGACTATTAAGAATGAGATTAAATTTCATATTTCATAAGAAAGGTATCTAATTAATTTATAGGTAACTTTCTTGTGAAATTGTATCAGAAATGTACATAAAATACTATAATTTGATGTACATTTATTACATTTTACTGTGTTATTTGTATCTCCATTCATTTTATTATTAATTTGGGTATTTCATTTATGGAAAAATGTCATAACTGAGATTAATATAAAAATAAGATCATATAAATTTCATAAGATGATACTGATACTTGTAGGTACCATTCTTTAGTTGAAATTTAAAAATCAAATTAACTTCTCCATGCGTATTTCGAAAAAGTAAAGGCCTTAACAGCAGAGAACAATGCTTAACTCAAATAACACAACTTAATTGTATTCTGGTTGGTCTTTCGTACTTTATAATTACAGCACGATTATAAACAGAAAGTTATATTTCTTAATTACTGCGGATCTTTTGATTAGTCAAAATGATACTATTTACAACGCGCTAAAAAAAAGATCTGTCTCATAAGGAGATTTAGGAAACCCGATGCGGCTTTTAACTAATTTTATAATATTTTAACAACTTAAATGTAAAAATCTATTATAATTAAAAATAACAAATAATTGAATTTTTTTTTTTTTTTTTTTTGCTTTCAGAAATTATTATCCATATTAATAAAAACAACTAAAAGCAAATAAAAGCATATGAAATTAAACAATATCTGTTTTATTGAGTTTTGTATGTTACAATTCAGAGCTGATTTTCAGGTAGGGGGTGTCCGATTAAAAACAAAAACAAAACATGATTTGCATTCCTCAAAGCCTTGTGGTTTTAACTATTGTAATCACTAAACCCGCTGCGATTGAATTTCTAGCATTTTCATAAAATTAGTTATTGGGGAGTAATAAATATAAAAAAATATTTCTGCCATGACTTTAATAAAATAAACATATTTATAATAACTTCGATCAACTGTGAATTGTTTCTGAAAGTTTTATTAACATCCGGCAATTATTTTTATTTTTGCAAGATTTTCCAAATTAATGTGTGTCATCCCCTTAAAAAAAACGTGCTAAAAATTGTGTTATTTACTAGGTCCGCTGATACAAAGAGAAACAAGAGTTTTTAATCAAAATTTAGAATGTTCTAGAAGGAAATTTTTTTTAAAATAATTAAAAAAATCTTTGATCTTTCCTCTTAATAATAATATAAGCATGTAGACAATAAAATTTTGTTTTCGTCAAGGTTGGCTTCTTTTTCATCAAGCTATGCTGTTTTTTTTAGCGATTTCATGGAGGTACCGTCATGGAGGTAGCATTAGTCACATCGTTTGCAATCACTTTACGGGCTTGGTCGTGGCGCCAATGGAACCGACCATCACCCAAAGCATTTGGGAAACTACAAAGGGTGTTGTAAATATCATTTACTTGCGCATAGTTGACAAGTGGGGGTCTCTCCCTCTTCCCACATCTATGCAGGTTCGTTGGGCTCGGTAGGACATTGTATTTGATCAGAAAACGAACCTCGCTAAAATCCAACCGCCAGCACTCTGACCAGGTAATTCTCTTCTTTTCAGCGTTCTCCCATTTTGTCCAGGCTCCTTGCTGACTTAGACCGACCATTCTACAGTATCGGGCTTCTTCTTCTCCGCCCGTACGAATTTCATCTTGGATAAGTTGGCGTCTTCCCTTGCCTTTTTTTGTTTTGTGGGTTAGGGAAACCCCCAACCACACTTAGCCTTTACCTATTGACCCCAGTATAGCTTTATATCTAAATCTCTCCCCCGCCACTCGCAACTCTCCTTCAGCCCTTCATTTCCTGCCAGATCTTGTCTGAATTGCAGCTGCTTCTATTTTTGGATCTCTGGATTCTGCATACAGCAGCCGTTCTCTCGTTCTCGTTACTTTGAACTATTTTGCAAGGCTACTAAAGGGGAGGCGCACTATGCTGACTGTTACCATAAAGGACCACCGATTACTAATTGCTCTCACTAGCGTTTCCACAGTGGGAATCGGAACATCAATAGCCACAATATCAGGGGCAATACTGCTTCCTGGAAAAACCATGCCTTGAAATCCTGATTTGTCGATGATTTTCAGCCACTCCTCAAGATCCTTTATAGTCTGCTGGATCGTGGTTGTGTCCTTCAGACTACAGTTGAAAGTCTTGCTTTCGCTTTTAACAGGCTTTTCACTCAGGATAGCAATTGTTACTCCTGCGACTGAAAACCGGAATTTTCTACATGACCTTGCCTTTTTTTCAATACTAAGGACCTCGGTTTAGCTGATGTGAAATTCATTCTGGTCCAAGTCATATTTTCTTCGAGACCCTTTCGTAGCCATCTCTTTTCTGTGATAGGTGTCTTTGTCACAGTTAAATCGTCCATGTAAGCCCTTATTGGTGCATGAAGGACTCCTGACTTAGACACAAAGCCTCAGCATTCAACATCTGCTTTTACCAGGATTTTCAGGGTCAATAAAAATAGGACAGCAAGCATTGTACAAGCTGTGATAATACCCTTTTCCAGTTTCTGCCATTCTAACGCTGTTGTACCTGAACCTACTCTCAGTCGGAAATTTGTCTACCTGGCATACTACCAACCCTGCCTTTCTGGTCCGATGTGTCAATGTAGCTATTTCTAAGAATGAAGTTCGAAAGACGTCTTGACAATAATCCGAAAAAGATCTTACACTCTGTGTTCAGCAAGGAAATGATGCTAAATTGGTCTAGCGACTTTGATCTTTCTTCCTTCGGGATCCATACCCAACTCCGCGAATCTCCACTGCTCTACTATCCTGCCTCTTCTCCAAATAACACTTAATATTTTCCACAGACTTTGAAGAATCCCTTTACACCGCTTGTATACGATATAAGGTAACCCACTCGGTCCTGGTGCGGAGGCGGATCTGCTTGCTCTCACAACTTCTTGCATCTCTTTCCAGGTTGGCAAGCAGGTGGCAAGTTGGAACACTGGTGGCTCCTGATGAATCAAACGGGCATTTATACCTATTTCTTATTCTTTTGCAGGGTCACTCATGGAATTTCGAAGGTATCTGTAAATTTCTTCCTGCGATGCCTCCAATTTTCCATTGCGTTTATCGCCTAACAATGTCCTTGCGAAGCCAAAAGGTTTAAACAGGAAATTTGCTCGCTTCTTTGATTTTTCTTTTCTTCTCCTCCGATGTCACACAGCGAGCCGTATAGTTTTCAATTTCGCTCTGACTATTCTTCGGAATTCCTCTATCTTTGTTCTTTTAAAAACTCTTAAAGGGATCTTATTTCTTTCCATAATTCTTTGGCAGTGTAGGATGTCTTTGGCCAGCGGGGTTCGACGTAACCAAATCTCTCTGACGCCATGCTAGTTAGTAACATAGTCTCCATTTGTAGCTGACTGGAGTATCTCGCAAATGTCAGTGTCGAAATCCTGCCAGGCCCTATTGTTTTCGCTTTCACTTTATCTTTTTTTCGGGACTCCGTGCCCTGAGTGAGAAGAACTGTATCTTTGAGAGACTGGACACTATAGTATGACTCCTGGTCACGCACCTTCACTTCCTCCGTTTTTACCAAGGATGGTATCTGATATATATATATATATATATATATATATATATATATATATATATATATAGATAGATAGATAGATAATAAAATATTTAAGTAAAGTGTCTCTTTATAATAAACGGTATAAATATTTACCGACATGAATGTCCGAGAAATTGCATTGAAAATATGTGTCCTTCGACAGGAATCGAACCTGTATCCTACACGGAACGTTCATATAGCCTGACATTTAGCTACAGAGGAAGCGTCTGTTTAACAAAGTGAAATTACTGCTTTTACACTACAAATTTTCCATGATTTTCCTCGAACGTTCCTATGTTCTCGAAGCGTATCTTATCGCAAACAAATGAGCTGATACATTATGAAATGGACTAAGTCCGACAATTATTTTAATATAATTTTCTGATAATAAGTAATTTTTATAGATAAAATATTTAACATTTAATATATTAATATCTGTGTGTAAAATATATTCGAGCAGTTCATTCCAATATGCTTTGCTGAGTTTTTATGATAATGTATGTCTATGAAATTTATAAATAAATTTCATGTCAACACATTAGTTGTAAAATTAAATCTAATTCGTGAAACACCAAAATTCTCTACAGCAAAAATAAATCTAAAATTTGTAGAAGCGATTATTATACAAAACAGAGTGCCCACATTAAATCAAATATCATTCAACACCGGATAGATAGGATTAATTATATACACACACACGCACACACAAACAGACACACACAGATAGATATAGATAGATAGATAGATAGATAGATAGATAGATAGATAGATAGAAGGTGTAACTGAGGGAGAAAAGTGGTTTAAAGCCAGAAAACGAGTTACCCGTTAATATTTAAATTGCATGTATCAACAATCCTTGCCACATATTTACATGCGCTCTAACTCTGATTTTAATATATATATATATATATATATATATATATATATATATATATATATATATATATATATATATTAGTAACCATTCTTTCTCTATCTCTCTCACTCTCTCTCTCTCTCTCTCTATATATATATATATATATATATATATATATATATATATTTTGACACACACACACACAGAGATAGATATATAGATAGATAGATAGATAGATAGATAGATAGATAGATAGATAGATAGATAGATAGATAGAAGTTAGAGAGAAGCGAAAAGTGTGACAAAGCCAGATAACGATACAAAAAGAGCAAATAAAAAATATATTTGATTTCATTTTACCACAAAGAAACACTGTGCCGTATCGGTTCTTGAAGACCTTCTGTTCTTCACAGGGATTCTAATTGCAAATAACGCCTATTTGGAAACCCACAACGAACTCAGGGTGTGGTCGCCTCAGCTTTGATTAATTGAATAAAGCAAACTCCCTAGTTAAGAAAAAATATAACATTGGCAGAATAAACCAATTATTGGAGGGAATAAATTTTCCTTACACACGAACGCACCTACACTCCGTATATTTCAACTCTTGGTTTCACCTTCGCGTTTTCTCTCTTATATAGTTTTTCCATAAGTATCAGCACCATGTTGATCTGTGATGTCTGTGTGTATTCAGCTGTACAGATATCTATATGGATTTAGAAGTAAAATACTTAATTTTCAACATACTCGCTTTTGATCGATTGATTTAAATGGAGACGATTTTCTTTACCTATTATAATCAGATGCCTCAAAACTGATACTCTGGTATTTATCAGAAAAGTAATTGACTCTACTACATAATACAGACCCAACACACAAAAAACACGCTAAAATACACACACACACACACACACAAACACACACACACATATATATATATATATATATATATATATATATATATATATATATATATATATATATATATATATACGTGCGTGTGTGTTTGTGTGTAGGCGTGAGGAGATACCCAGAAATTCATATCATTTGAAAAGACTAAATAAATTGCTCCTTTATTACGTTCCTGAGCACTTCCTGTGTCACACACACTGGTTAGACATTCTCATGAATAAAGGTAAACAAATGAGTTTACCAATTTATTCTCTCACTGAAGAAAGCGTTCAGTATTGTAGGCCCGATATTTAGCACTGACCCTGCAACATGAAGTTCATTTGCGTCCCCTATCTATCTATCTATCTGGCTTAACTGACGCCCTATCTACATAAAGCTGTTTATATGTATCTTTCTATTCATTTATCTATCTATTCATATCTATTTCTCGAGCTGTTCATATCTATCTATTTATATATACATGCGTCTATATCATCGATTGAAACACAACTTAAGATTTTAATGTTGAACTCTTACTTAATAATAATCCAGCTGCAAGGGGATCAACGTGACCAAGTTAGAGACAACATTAATCTCTCAAATCCCTTCTAGATTATCCGCGGTGTAAAGCAGGATTGCGTTCTGGCACCGACTCTCTTCACTATTTTTAGCAGGATACTCAAACAAACCACGAAAGATCATAATGACAGGGACGTAGTCTACATTAGATACCATCTAGATGGTGACCTGTTTAATTTATACGACAATTAAAAGCCCACACAAGGAACCTGGAGCAACTTATCCGAGACCTCTTCATTGCTTAGGATGATGCCTTTGTTGTACACACAGAAGGATCTTTCCAACGCATCACTTCCTACTTCAAAGAGGCTGCCAAACATTCTGGGCTTGACGTCAATTAAAAGAAGACTGATGCACTCTACCAGCTTTCGCCTTGTGATGAGTATCGCCCTCATCATCATTGGTTTAACTGAACTGAAAGCGGTCCAACGGATGTACTTTCACATCAGATGCTGCGATAGAAAACGAGGTCAACAATAGACTGGCAAGGATGAGCATTGCATCTGGCAGACTGTATGTAACAGGCACCAAAAGAATAGCACTAAAACCAAAGTGTATCGCCGCTCTCCTATACGGCTCAGAGTGATGGGTCACTTACCGACACCACATGTCAATCCTCGAACGGTACCAGTAGCGCTGCCTCCGCACAATCTTTAACATCCACTGGAGTGACCAATATGGAAGTCCTTGAAAAGGCGAAGATCACCAACATTAAGGCCATATAACTGAATTCCAAGAGGAGTGCCAAAGATTCAAAATTGCGTAAAAAAAAAAGTTTGTTACCTGTCACATCAATGATTGCCAAGCCTAGCTGAAAAGTGTGACACCTGGCGCCTCACGACCAACCGTGCTATCTCCATCTTTGAAAATACCTGCAGGGCCACTAGCATTGACAAGGAGTAGAGGAGGAAGTACTGCAACGCTATGCCATCGAGCCCAGGACGGATTTTCAGCTGCAACTGCTCAGACCGTGTATGGCTGTAACACATTTGATTTTTCAGACAGAAACGTGCCTGCAAGCACATGAACAGACTATCTTTTTTGATCTTCGTTATTATATATATATATATATATATATATATATATATATATATATATATATATATATATATATATATGGAGCCATGGATTGAGGAATCGTAGAGCCGAGTTTCAATTCAGGTTGAATCTATTACATTCATTTCCATGCTAAAAAATACACTTGGGAAATATATTAATCCTCTTCTTCTCCCTCCAGCTATACTTTCTACAGCCTTATATGGCAACTGGTTTAGGAGAAGGACAACGCTCAATTAAAAACCTGCGTAGGGTCCTTTGGGGACATTGTGGGACGTAGTGCACCAGGTCTCTGTAATCAGCTCTTCCAAAAGTGTGGATAGTTCTGCACAAAGCCTTCACCACTATAATCAAATCATATGTGCTGGTGTCTGATCTGTCGTTTCCTAGGAACTGAGGTGCTTGATCCTCATACGTCGTATACCACGGAGAATCGACCACACACACAGAGACAGACACATAAATATATATATATATATATATATATATATATATATAAAGAAATATAGTCTTAAGGTGTGATATAATTATGGGATAAAGTGCTCAATATCAACGATAGAGCGTGTGTAAATATAAAAGTGAACACTTAGAGGCGATAGTCTGTTTCATTTGACTTCTATGTTCTCTTTCATATATATATATATATATATATATATATATATATATATAACCGGAATGACTATTCAAAAAGGACGAGGAGAATAAATAAGTTCTCCATATTTTAGCGTACATCTGTACACACACATGCACATACACATGCATACGCATATATATATGCATATATATATATATATATATATATATATATATATATATATATATATATATATGCTATGTAAAAAACATCCTAAGCAAAGGCAGCATCCTAAGCATACGCATATATATATATATATATATATATATATATATATCAGATTTGAAAATGTTAAAAATACTTGTGTAGATGAACTCATAATTGTTTCAACGTCATGCACTTTTAGAAATGTGTTCAACCCCAAAAATCATGTGTAATGCAGTAGATAAGGAGATTTTACTTGCAGGTGTAACTATTTAACACAAAACAATAATTGTTATGGCAAAATATATGTTAGTTTCTCTCGTAGGTGGCAACTGCGCTATATTTTTCAGATGATTGGTTAAGAAAGTCTTTGACCGAACGAACCGCTTGGGTTTTGAAAAAGATCATCCTACTTTGAACATTGTAGACTGGTGATGCCGAATCCCGCAGAACTGTACCAAATAAATGGAACCACACCATTTGAAGCCAACGACTAAAATCTATAGCACATGTAACTTGAAGAGAAAATAACGTCATAATCAAGATTTTGATATACCACACGACTTCATATAGAAGGTCAGGAAGGAAAACACGATAAATCCTGGAAAGAGCGGTAAAAGCTACTGAACTTGACAAAACTATTTTCCTAAAACTTATTTTTAAGAGTAAGATGTTATAAACTTCAACTGAAAACGTACTGGCTGATCGGTCAATGAATTTCAAATGTTTCCTTATAAAGAAACGGCTAATATTACAATTACCATTAGCATTTTCGCTGGGAAAATTTGTAAGGCTATATTTGGAATATTCAAATATGGGAGGCATCAGCTTTAGGTAAAAAGACAATTACCTATGGTATTAGCGGTGTCTGGCAAAGATTGGAAATATCCAAGAAAGATTGGATATTTTATGAAATTGCATTCCATTTCGAAGCTGGTGTGCCCAACGCATCAGTCAATTCATGATAGAACGTTCATTTCATTCCTTGTCATTTTAGTAGTCATCATCCAATAAAGTTAACAATACTGACGCTTATACAATGAGGATTCTAATTGAAGAAACATTGAACATTGTAAATCTATCCAGATGAGTCATGTTTCATGCTCCTTCAAATAAAAAGTCGTGGTTTTTTATAGATGACACTGTATGAAACTATCGACGTAATTTTACAGCAGGCTGTTTTGCAAGCGACACGCGGTTTTTTTCTTGTTATCCGCTGTTATTTTGACTCTAGCTCTGTAGTGAATTGGGAGTTCCGTTTAACAGCTGTGATATTGATCTATTTTTGGAGTCCAAGGGGAACTTGACTAAGCTCGCTATGTTTTCTTTTATGATGATACATTTCAGCTCATAAAGTAACGCCTTCATAGTATGAAGGTGACCGTTGGATTTAAAACCCATTGACCATCTCTTGAGTACATGTCAACCATCTCACATTCGCTTCAGCCAATAGTAAAGGAAGAAAACTCAGTTAAGCACTGCCATCGAACATTCATTAAGAGTGTTCTTAATTTTTCGCTGTTGGGATTCGTCACTATTCCTGTAACCAAATAAATTATAGGTCAACTGCATGTACTACAGACATAATAGAATGTTCTCTCTCTAGGACAAAAACAGCCATACGCTCATCGGATTGGTTTTGAATTATAAGTTGTCCTTCTCCGGTCGTCTTGTCTACAGAACTCTGTCCTGGTATTTAACTCATAGCTTGGAGAGTAACGGGAGATTCATACCTTTCTTAAGGACATTTGTGCGAAAGTAAATGCAACAGACGAGCCAAGAATTTGAATTCCTAATTTTTCCTTTCATATCTCTTATATTAAGCGCATATCTGTTATCAACAACGTGATTTCTTCAGGACGATGTGGCAAGAGATGATTTCTAAAAATCAAAATACGTTTAATACCATACCCTCCTTGAAATATGAATTTACAGTTATATATTTAATTAAAAACTATCCTCTTCACCTACAGAACCACAAACTCACAAATGTTCTATGAATGTGGACCATGCATATTATTTTATAGTGTTTTCCAATAACTTGGACCGATTTTAAATGTAAATTAAATTTAAGCGTCTAATGATTTTTTTTATTTTTCTCTCGGATTTAACAACTTAAGTCTTTGGCAATTTCAACCATGGAAAAATTAACAATCAAACAACGTGTTAAAGTTTTCGAAGCCTATTATGAAAATGGACGTTCAAACAGAAATGCATTTCGCGCATTTGACGATTTTTTGGTCAACCAACCGAGAGTACAATTGGAAAAATTGTTCGTAAATCCAAACAAACTGGGTCGGTGGTTAATGTGAAACCACCACTGCGTGCTGGTTTTCGCTGTTCAACTGAAAACATTGCTGCAGTACACGAGGATGTGGCCGAAAATCCAGACACATCTATTCGTCATCGAGCACAGAAATTTGACCTGTCCACAAAAATGTTACATTGAATTTTGACAAAAGACCTGTCTCTACAAAATTTAACAAGATTCAATTGAATTGAAACTTGGTGACCATATGGAGCGCCGTACTATTGGGTGCACTGGCAAATACAATCCGATGAAGATTTTTCGCAAAAAATCCTCTTTAGTGATGAAGCCCATTTTCATCTTGGTGGATTCGTTAATAAGCAGAATTATTGCATTTGAACTGATGAAAATCCAAGGAAGACTGTTGAAAAGCCACTGCATTCACAAAAGGTCACTGTTTGGTGTGAATTTTTTGCTAGCGGAATCATTGGGCCGTATGTTTATAAATTTAAACATCCATTTTCGGAATTGGCTTTGATAACTTTAAAATTGTTTGATTGTTAATCTTTCCACGATTGAAATTACCAAAGACTTAAGTTGTTAAATCTGAAAGAAAAATAAAAAATCACTAGATGCTTAAACTTAATTCACATTTAAAATTGGTTCAAGTTATTGAAACACCCTTTATTTAAAAAAATTATGTGTATTAAAAAGTGTGCATAGATTCTGAACTTGATCTCTATCTAAATTTCTGGAATGAGGAACTAACATTATTTACATTATCTACACAGGGTCTTTCGTCGCTATATTTGTTATAACGTTTCAGGCGTCGAGACTTTCGCTCTTCATCAGGTGATTGTTGACTCGGGTGATATAGTAATTGCTTGTTCAATCATTGAACCGGATATTGTGTACTTGAGGTTAGTGAAAACGGGGTAAAACTAAGTAGTACTAAAATAAAATAAAGAAAACTTGACAATATACCCGTAAACATCATTCAGGGTAAAGATAACTGGAGATTAAGTAAAGGGTTCAGTTTGAAATTTATATTCACTTGATAGAAGCAGGAAAGTACTACGATCAAAACTTTGTAATAGCAACAACAATGATGAGGATAATAATCTGTGTGTAACTAATGTAAATGATATTCGACTTAGTAAAAAGAAAAAAAAAGGCTTATTCAAGAAAAGTTCCTAAAGTGCAAGGATGGCCTCGGTGCAGATTCAAAAGAGGCTGAATTCCTACAATATTTTGTTTTCGTTTATATTGGCAGAAAGTCAAAAATAGATGCGCTTTTATTGATTCACTGATAGAAAGTGCAAGGACAAGACATTTAAAAATTTAGACAAGTGCTGCAGAAATTAGATTTAATTTTACAACTCATGCGTTGACATGAAAATTCATTACAATTTAATACAATACAAGGTGCTTGAATATATTTTAAACACACACACACACACACACACACATATATATATATATATATATATATATATATATATATATATATATATATATATGATAAAATATAGTTTTGACATATGTTATATTTATGGTTTAAAGTGCTCAATATCCAGAATAGTGCCAATGTAAATGTGAAGGTAGACATTGAGTTCAACACGGTGGCTGCCAGTCTGTTTAATGCCGTCTGAAGCTTAAGTTTGGGCTGAAGATTGCGCCTAAGATTTAAACAGATTGTTGCCGCTCCGTGTTGACTCCAATGTACAATATATAGAGAGCAAGGATACACATTCTTGAAATGGTTAATGATTAATAAGCCCAAATGGACAAACTTCGAATATATTTTTCATATATTTTTGTGTATTTATCAGTTTTTCATTAATGCATGTTTCATTAAATAATATAGACAAGTTTATATATATATATATATATATATATATATATATATATATATATTATGAAATTGACAAAGTCCGACAATTATTTTAAGACATTTTTATGTTTATACATTCTTTTTATAGATACAAATATTTAAGTAAATGTTCTGTTTATAATAAACAGTATTACACAACACTTACCGACCTCAGCGTTCGGTTAGCAAGGTCGAATTTAACATATAATTTAAATATAGTAAATTCGACCTTGCTGACCGAACGCTCCTTCGTGGCCAAAACGGTAAAGGCACGTCAAGCTAAATGACGGTTCCGTATAGGATATAGGTTCGAATCCTGTCGGAGTACGAATCAGGCCGGTAAATGTTGTTTAAAAAATGTTTTTTAATATTAATATTTTTTATTATTACGATTATTTTCATCGTCATCAACATCTTTTGAAATGATATCGGCTAAAAATGATAACGTTGTTCCACTGCATGAATTAAACAGACATCTTAATGTAAATTTTTTGAAGATGTTCCTTTTCGTACATACTCTGTCTATATAAATAATAAAGACTGATTATTTTTTTCTAATTAAAGCGTTAGGAAATCGATCGATCAGAATCCCCGGAAGATACTGAAAGCTTCAAAGGAAATACAATTGGCTAATCGCCTAATTTTTATACCTTAAAAACTCTATATGATTAATTTTCATTTTTTTTATACGGATATTGAGCTCGTTTTAATAATACTATTTCTTGGTGTAATTTTGCTCTGACCATTATATATATATATATATATATATATAGTGGGGAAATAAATATTCGTACACATGAAAAATTGTATTTTTATAAATGTAAAAGCCTTAACTAAAACAAATTTTGATACATTGTAAAGATATATTTTTATTAAAAAACAGTAATAAACTTAATTAATTCTTATTCTAACAGAAATTAATGCAATTTTTTTTAACTGATGAAAAAAGTATTCGTACAAAACAGAAAAAGCATATTGATTTAATACTTTGTGGAATATCCTTTATTGAGTTCAACAGCTACCAGTCTATTCCTGTATGTCTCAACTAATGATTTGCACACATTGAGTGGTATTTTGTCCCATTCTTCTTGGCATATTGTCTTCAAATTCTTCATATTTGTTAGTGCGCTTTTCCCAATTTGAATTTTCAAATATCGCCATAAATTCTCGATTGGCTTTAAGTCTGGGGACTGACTTGGCCATTGCAAGGCATCAACGTTACTTTCAGCTAACCATTTCCTTGTAGATCTAGCGGTATGCTTAGGATCATTATCCAGTCGGAAAACTCAATCACGAGGTAGCCGAAGTCTCTAAACAGAACGCATTAAATTGTCTTGCGGGATTTTCTGGTATCTTTCGGCATTCATCTTGCCATCTATTATTGATATTCTGCCAACAGCTTTTGCAGAAAAACAGCCCCAGATCATGATACTGCCACCACCAAACTTTACAGTTGCCAGCGTGTTGTTTGGTAAGTAGGCTTCACCGTCCTTCCTCCACACATGTTTTCAGTAATTATGACCAAATGACTTTTTTCACCAGTTAGAATTTTTTAAAATGCATTAATTTCTGTTAGAATAAGAATTAATTAAGTTTATTATTATTATTTTTTTAATAGTATGTGTCTTTATACACAAAATGTGCCGAGATTTCTTTTATTTAAGGCTTTTACATTTATAAAACACAATTTTCAAGTGTACGAATATTTATCTCCCCTACTGTATGCCTATATATATATATATATATATATATATATATATATATATATATATATCTTATTTCCTATATAATTATTTTCTTACTTTTATTATATCTATTCTCTAGGTGTCTTCAAATTTATATTCATTTTCTTTAATTTTCAATATTAAACAATTTTACATTTTTTGTGTCCTGGGCATTTGTCATGCCCGTGTATCAAATACAATAAGGTTATCATGAGATGTCATAGACAAGATATTTGGCGGTGGAACAGAAAGCAAGAATATACATTCCGCAAATGGTTAATGATTAATAAGCACAAATGGACAAACTTCGAAAATATTTTACATCCCGCTAATCATTTTTATATTTGGTCAGTCCACGCAGTGAAGATTATAGTAATCTGTTACGCTTTAACTTTGACAAACAAAAAGATTTTCACATATTTATGCTTACAATTCATAGTTCTTTTTTTTCGGTTGTAGGTATTTTTATATTTTCTCTTATGTAAATGTCTTAGTTATTTTTCTCCGTTCTTATTATTTAATCAAAAATGTCACTTTTTATTCATGAACTTTTTTGCTTACATTCAGGTTTTACTTTATTTCATCTCATCTACATTCCCTGATTATTTTATCTTTTCTCTACTCAATATATTCTTCTTCATTCTTTCAATCGCATATCCCCTTTTTTTTCTTTTAATCATTCATATATTTTCTTCCAACTTCATGTATTTATACGCAATGTTTTCAGCATTTTATCCAGTTCATTATTACAAAAACCAAGCGAACCTTAACTGTGTAGAAAAACAGAAGTTATCTTTGACTTGACTTTTCATCTAGTTTCTATAATAGAGCGACTGCTTCAGATTTGGATCAACCGGCCACGCCCTTGCGCAGTAATATTCACTCTCTGCCTGTCTTTACAATATTTTCATTTGGCGCACAGAGAATTATGCAACTTTTATTGGCTATTGATCGAAAAGCAATGATTGTTTTCGCTTTTTTATGACGTAGCTCATATCCGGTACCTGGTCTGTGTACACTTCCGGGAGAACAATATCCAGTAATGTCACGTGATAGGGGAGAGTCGAACACGCAGTAGTTAGGAAATTGATTGACGGTTGCTGAGTTCGAAATCATAAAAGAAGAAAAGTGAATTAACTTGAAAATTTTATACTACTTTGAATACTACTATTTCAATTATTACTACTAGTAAAATACTAATAGTAGCAGTAGTAAAGAAGTAGGAGTATTAGTAGGAGTAGCAGTATTAAAAGTAGTAGTAGCAGTAATTTCTCCTAAATCTTTTTCTAATTTAATACTAATACTATTATTACCATTACTACTACTACTTTTTGGACTTTTCATACTACTCCTACTACTAATATTACTAATACTTTTACTGCTTTTAATACTAATACTATTACTTTTAGTACTTTTAATATTACTACCACTATTACGATTAATATTACTACTAATTTTAATACTACTATTACTACTATTTTTAATACTATTACTACTAATACTTTTACTACTTTTAATACTATTACTACTATTATTGCTACTACTTTTAATACTACTAATATTTTTGCTATTTTTAATATCCGTACGACTATAATTACTACTTCTTTTACACATTTATTACTACTAATATTATTACTACTACTTTTTACATTTAATACTCACCACTACTATTATTACTACTATTACTACTTCTAATACTACTTCGACAGCTATTTTTTGATATTGCTGCTATTAATAATAATAGTAATATCTCTGCTCATGAGCGGGCTTAGTTGATGAACATCATGCTTGTATTCTTCTAAGATTGAAGAATGAAATATCGATGATCATTTCGGAAACACGTCAAGATAACATCCTTAATAGGTGGTCAGTCTGATGTTACCCGACCTGAAGATGTTTCTAATTGAGCCAGATGCGCAAAGGATATGCACCCTTTGTTTCACCATACTACGCAATATTTCGTCTCCGATGTATCTGCCTGGTATAGTCATATAAGCCAGGGTATCATCATGAGTATATTGCGTTTTGCATAGTTGCAACACGGCTCCGCTTTCTCGGCCTACTGCTTTCTCCGATACCACTACTATTACTAATACTACCTCTACTACTACTACTACTAATAATAATAATAATATTTTATATTCTTAATAATTTCAAGAATAAACATGACTAAGAAGGAAAAGTGATAAACCAGAAAATATTTGGATATGATCATGCAACAAATACAAACTGTCGTAGGAAATGATGTATTCTGTCCGACATAGGCATTAGAAAGTTGTAACCGAAATGCAGTGTGTTCAAAATAAAGCAAATTACCCAAGCATATAGCGATCCAAAGCAGGAAAGCAAAGAATATCTTATATCTTTCACCCAGCTCTTCCAGCCGAACACAGACTAAAAAGAAAGAAATGCGACAAAACAGCAATTTAACAGGACCTCCTATAGAAATGAAAGTAATTTTCAAAATGCGTGTCTCAAAAGTGTGGATACTTTTATATCCTCCTGCAGTTCACATGTGGCTATGCGTCAAAATGGAACATCTGGATAAGAAGAATTGAAAATAACGAAAAATTAGTCTTTTAGGTTCTGCAAGGAAAGTGAGAATGATGTCGATGATAGGGACTGGAATTGCTATCACTTGATTTATAGCGACAACCATTATGTAGCTATGAAAACATGGAATACTTGATAAAAAGAAAAACATCTATTCACTTTCTACGGTGATGAGTTCAAATAAAATTACTGTCAATTAGATAATATCCAAAAAAAAAGTAAAAAGTATATCTGAGTTGTTATGAATGGTTATACAATGGTAATGTTTCAAGCACTTTCGGTATGACTATGAAAATTGTGTTGCACGATCCAACAAAGAACGAATTCGTAGATATTGAATAAAAAGCAAATTCGATAAGACTTAAAAATTCAAACCGATCTTCCAATTAAGGCCATAAAAAGTTTTCGTCATCGTGAACAAAAGAAAGAAGACAGAATTGATAACGATATTTTCTCATTATGAACGCAATCAAAAAGCGAAAAGAGTTTTATATCCCACGAAAATTGACGATTGCCTCCATACAAATAGCTGGAAAATTGAAATAATTTGGAAAACGTTAAGGAAAGTGTTACGAGACCTTACCCATGATAACATAATGGACTATTCCATACGTAATAAATACTGCGCCTCAAGAGGAAGCAGGGAGCTCAGTCCGAAGTCGGGCGACCGTGTGACCGGCTGACCGGTTGAACTCTCTGCCTTCGGGCGGGAAGGAACACGAACGAGGCTACGCCAAAGGGCGGAGTCTCTTTCGGGAAGGTAAACCGACCCTGAACCCGTTTATACGGGATCAAAGGGCATATTTTTGGCCGAGCCACGGGCTAGCAGATCCCACGTTAAACCGGCCTTGTGCCACATGATGCCCTCGTGGGTGGGTAACTAAATACCGTTCAGTCTGGAGTGAGGTCCGTCAGAAATCCGTCAGGAGTCTGTCAGTCAGTCAGAGCGAGCGAGTCAGTCAGTCGAGTCAGAGGCAGTCCGAAACAGAGTCGCGTTCAGACAATTACTGCAAGACATTGGAATAGTGATACTGATCGAGACTACATTGTTCTCTCTACTAAACCTGATTGTTCGTGCTAACACTTTCTACTTCTCTGTAAATATTCCTGTTTGTAATATATCTGTGCTATTCCATACCTGTGTTCGAGTTCTTCTTTATTGGTTCTACCTTGGACTATCACCATGGCACAAGGACCTTGGGCCATAACCAAAAGTTCTTTAGAATTGATTGTCAATGACTGCCGTCAGGCACTGGTTGTATGAAATTTCTTCATTGTAAATAAATATCATCCACATTTGAAGTTGCTTTAGAAAATAAAAATTAACCGATATTTCGCGATTAGATAGCTAAACAGTATATTTTATCCAATTAGATGACTGGTGTGCTCGTTCTGAAAAAGTGAATAAGATGAGCTGCCAGATAATGAACGTAGATTTACCAGCAGCTCAAAGGGTGAAGATGGATAAAGGGGAGAAATTGAGAAAACAGAAGGTGTAATTTAGAGCTTACGAAACTATGAAATATGAATTTCAGAATCATGAGTTTTCAAATATCAATGACACAAGAATCAAGACTGGATATCTATAGAGAATCGAGAGAAATTCTTTTGAGACCTGAAAGGGATTTCTTTCAAGAAATCAGTAAGAATTAGATATCAATTGAGAAAACATGAAAAAGCAAGAAATATAATAATAATCCGCTCAACGGCGCCAAAGAGGGGAGGAGATTTTGGAACATGAAATTTAACAGCCATGCTTATTAATATCGGAGCACTTGGTGCCCGGAGAAAAGACTGGAAGAATTAGAAATTAAGGAAATAGTTTGTATTATCCAGACGACAGCTGATGTAATGAATGTGCATACACCTGGGTTCCTCCTCACACTAATATGATTAGCTGGTGTCAGCCATAAATACAGAGACTGATGTGGAGGTACAAACGAACGCCTATTGGCTTCGCCTATTGCCTACGCTTATTGCCTACCACTCCGACGAGGAGCCGTCCATTACGGTTAGCTTCTTGTTCGTTCTACTCGGTTACAGTAGTCCAAAACTACTTTGCTACTTCGAACAAATATATCCCTTTCTGGGACGTATGAATAGCATTACTAAAACATTGAATATTGAGAAGAATTTTAGAGTTTTCAGGAGACTTGCTGTCACTTAATATTCATCGTAATATATTGGTTACTACGAGGGCCTGCTGAAAAGTTGTCAACCCCATCCAGTTGAGCAGTATTTGCTTAAATAATCAAACATCAGAATTTGTATTTGAAGCAGCTTCTTGATAGTACCAAGCATGTATAAAGGCATTCATTCCTATTGATGTGAGACTAAATTATATTACTACTACTAATAATAATGTGGTATCTGTTGTCGAAGAAAGTCAAGGACAGACTGCAGATCTCTGCCGATAAATTAGAACAAACAGTAATTACAACAAGGATAGATAAGAGACGAATGAAAAAAGACGTTAAAAATTCAGAGAGAAATGTATATTATAACAAGACTTTGTAAACAAAACGGTAAGTAATAGATTAAATTGATTACTGAACTTATTCTGACGATTGCTTCCAGATGAATATATTCTGTCGAGCACGCTGTGATTATAAAAGTATACACAACTCTATAAGATAATACGAAAATCATCAAATATATACAAAGGTATTAGACGTTCTGAACATTTGACAATGCGACATGTAATATCGGTTCTACTCTATAGTTGTGAATACCGGACAATTTCCTCACAGATGAGACAACAGAAGTTTTGTTCTACAGAAGAACGCTGATAATAATATGGACTAAAAATGGGAGCAATGACGACATTTTAGGGAAAATTGAATTAAAAAAGGACTCTTATACTTAGAATAGGACTGAGACTGTTGAAATTTCTAACAGACATAATAAAGAAAAAATGGCTTTGAGAATCAAAATCTCACAAGACATATTGAAGACGAAAGGAAAAGAAGGACGCAGCAACTCTGTAAATGGCTGGCAGGACAGGGATTAGGATAGAGCAGCAAACAGACAAAACTTATTAAAAGCGACAAAGGATAGACATTTGTGCAAAATCATAATCGCCTAAGTCCTGAAGGGACACGGCATATGGTAGGTGTAGTAATAGAAGGATAGTGTATTTTCATGTTATCATTAAAAGTTATTTCACTAGACTTACAAAGTATTAACCAAAATTTCGGGGAAGTTCATCATATTAAATATATTAGTAAGACAAAGCATATCAAATAGTTTCCATTTACTTCACTGAAGTTGACGTTTTTGGAAATTATTAGAAATATTTGCCTGAATGTGTCTTTGTCGAGATGTTTTTATCAATACTATCCTCAGGATTTGTCTACTTCCGGTATGTCTATCGACAATATTGCAGAACATAAAAATCATCTGTGGTTTCCGGAAAGAGTCTGGCTTTAATGTGAATAAAAATGAATTACAAACGATTATCAGATCATTATAAAAGTTGTGTCCAATTTTCACTGTTAATATAAAATAACCGCAATTTGGAAACTGGTTACTATTTTGGTGCTGATTTCTGGCGTGTTCGTGATTGAAACCTTGCATCGTTCAGTTGCATGTCAGACATTGTTCAAAGTTAACGCGCCCTTATATAAATTTATTAAATTGAATATAATAATTAAACAATTCCGATTCTACAGATACTTTAATGATTTTATCTCAAGTGTTATCGCTTGGGTCGCTTAGCAAGCAGGAAAGAATGAACAATAAAACAAAAATCGCTGAGCAAAATGAATAGTAAATTGAGCGATATGTTCTATTGTTGCCAGGCAAAGGCTTTTTTCAGATTTCACACGAGGCCAGAACTTAGAATGATATTGAATTATTTTAGGTCTTATTTTTACTATTCAGTGAGATTTTACACTGCAGGTAATGATTATTTTAGGGGATCAAGTGGCAACACGTTTCCTTAATAGTTCAGCACTTTTCTCACTACCTTAGCAAATTATAGTTAGATAGATTCTGTATTTATCCTTGGATATCCAGCTCTTGCTAATTCGTTACACGTCGAAACAAAATTATTCCGAGCTCTTGATTTTTATTGCAAGATATGTTTAACTTTTCGCAAATATTCTATTTTACTCTGTTGGAAAACTGCGTCTGCTATCTAGGATCTGTTGCTTTGCCTTACTCAGTTTAATTTACAAAGCCTGGATCAATCCAAGGTATCGTTTTCAGGCACTCTCCAACAAGGTTTTATTACTTAAGCCTCCATTGCAAATCGATCATTCAACAAATTCGAACCAAACTCACGCTGTCGGAACGCTAAAGTTCTATTCACCTGACCAAATGAGTGTTTTAGCCTACTGGCTTTTTTCTAATTACTAAACACATGCTTTCATTAACTAAAGTCCTCTCTGTATGCCTGTAATATAATTCACAGTTTGGTACCATAGAAGTTTAACAAACAAATCATAGCAGGTTGGTATAATCGGAAACAAGCAGGCGGTATTATTAATAAAATCCGCAAAATGTTTGTGTTGTCAATGATTGATGATTGGAAGAACTATTTGAATTTCAAAATCTCACTTGTTGTCTTTGAACATATTCTGTCTTGTGCTTATATCATTGGTTCATATCAGATTATAGTCATCTACACTATACTCATACGATCACCGTATACACCCATTTATGCTTACACTTGTACATGTTAGCTGTACCTAATTAATTTTCTGAGATAAAACTTTATTTTGTTGTAGTTATATGTTCGCAGCGAATGGCTGATCGTTAGTCAGTGAAAATAAGTCTCATTATATCTGAAGCAACTTTGGCAATATTCTCGCGGTTAACATTATCGACGTAGCATAAATTCTTCCAAACTCTGTGCAAACTATCAGAGCTCGATTATAATATGTTGGGTTATTTTTTGGTATGCCCTGAACCTTTGATATGTTGTCTGAGCTGTCAAAAAAGGTTGCATGTATTTCAAAAATCTTTTCCCTTTTTTCATTTTTCCCCCACTTGGACATCGATATCTGAAGCTTTTGAAGTTCCGATTTTCTTTCTTTACGAAGATCGGTCTTGCTTGGATGTACTGGATATTAGTATCGAATTTCCTTTAATTGTTTTTTTTTTACAACCTCAGCGATCACTAACGTCATTTGTCGTCACTAACAGTAACTAATGAAATTATTTTAAATAAAATCTCAAGAAATAATTAGAATTATAAGAAGAATAACAAAATTATAATAATCCCAATTATTATTATCATTAGTAGTTTAATTAACCGGTACCATCATGGCTAGGAGTTTTAAAACAAATATTTCTAAATGTATCTTTATCCAATGACTAACCGAATTACACTCTCCTTGCTGCGTGTTACACATTTTTTTTCTAAGAAATAGATAATTGATTTTAAATCATTGTTATATTTTGTGGAGAAAAATGACGTATTTCAGTAATACTCAATGATCTTGCCGATGTGACCTTTCAAATTTAAATTTAAATTAAACCAAGGGGGAAAAAATCAGTGGTGGGTGCAAAAACAGCTTGATCTGATCTCTTTGATATGTATTTGATTCAAAACTTGAATAAAATGATGAACAAATTTCAACATTGATATGAAAGTTGAATAGTCGCAACAAATATGCATGTAAGGAACTACCCACTGATTAATGATTTCTTGCTCAGTTTGACGTCCATATTGTCTCATTTTGATCTTGTCGTTGTGACCTCCATCTTCTGGCTTTCTCTTTCTATATTTTGGATAGGAGTTATTCTATTGTTCAAATTTTAATTTGAATTAAAGGAAAAAAAATCAGTGATGTAGACCGCCTTTGATCAAAATGAAATATACCTATCCTGTTACCCAACGAGTCATTCCCTTGTTCAAATTTAAATTTAATTTACATCAAAGAGAAACAAAAGTCGGTGGGGGTTGTGCCCCCCGGATCCCCTTTGATCAAAATGAAATATACTTATCCAAGTACCCTGGTTAACGTAATTTTAGAATATATATTGTTATGGGGGTCTATCTCCTAAACCCTAGGAGAAGTTCGATAACAGACAGACAGAGGCTACAACTTTATATATATATAAAGGCACAATCCACAATGAAAAAGTTTTGACGGTGCAGAGGAATGCGAAATCATAGGTATTTACTTACTACACGAACTAAGCAAAATAATAGATAGAAATGACACAGGACTCTACAGGGACGACGGTCTCATAATCTTAAGAAACTGTAACAAACAAAACACAGAAAAAACTAGAAAAGCAATAATAAAGATTTTTAAAAACAACGGATTCGACATAGATATAAAAACTAACCTAAACGAAGTAGATTTTCTAGATGTTACCTTCAACCTAACAAAAGGCACATATAAACCATATAGAAAACCTAATGATAAACCACTCTACATACACAAATTTTCCAACCACCCGCCTTCTATACTCAAACAGATACCAAAATCGATTAACCGCAGGCTTTCTGACAATTCCTCCAATGAATCCATATTTTACAAAGCTAAGAAAGACTATGAAACAGCCCTAAAAGATAGCGGATTCCCAGCAACACTCACATACTCACCACAAAACACAAAAAAGGCCAACAGGAGAAGAAATATCATATGGTTCAACCTACCGTACAGCAAAAACGTAAAAACAAACGTAGGAAAAATATTCTTCAAACTCTTACACAAACACTTCCCGGAATCAACCACCCTACACAAAATATTCAACAAAAACACAGTAAAAATCAGCTAAAGATGCACCGAGAACATGGCACAAATAATAAAAAAGCACAACAGGAAAATTATCAACAAACCACACGAACAAATTAAACCTACGTGCAACTGCAGAATAAAGAACGAATGTCCCTTAAACGGAAATTGTTTACAAAACAACGTAATATACCAAGCTACGATAAAATCACCAGATAATGAAGAAAAAGTATAAATAGGAGTAACTGAAGGACCCTGGAAACAAAGAAATTATACACACAAAACATATTTCACAAATAGTAAATATGCGAACAGTACAATGCTTTCTAAGTATATCTGGGAAATTAAAAACAAAACCCACATCACACCAAAAATATCTTGGCAAATAAGGGAAAGATCATCAGCCTACAACAACCAATCAAAAACTTGCAAACTTTGTTTGGAGGAAAAAATAGCTATCATTAATTTCCCAGACCAAAATAAATTATTAAATAAAAGATCCGAGCTCATCTCAAAATGCAGACATGAAAAAAATTTTTTACTACGTTACTTAAAAATTGAAAACGGAAAAGATAAAATAAAAACAAATAAATAAACAAGTAAACAAAATAACAATAAAATAAGCAAAATTAACTAATCCAAACAAATTACCAAATCACACCTGTTAGAATAGACGAAATAGAATAATAATAATAATAATAATAAAAAAACAACGAACCCAAATAAATAAAGAAAATAATAAACAAAGTAGCAAACCATTACGACCAAAATATTAGTTAGACTAAAAAAATCAAACCAAAAAATCGGACGAAAAAATAGCTATAACTGTAATATAACGATACAAAATAAATAAATAAATAAAATAAAATAAAATAAAAATAAAAACCAAATAAATAAATACTACGTTACTTAAAAATCGAAAACCGAAACGAGAAAATATAGAAGTAAAATAAATTGACCTAAATAAATAAACTAACCAATCCCGATAAAGTTACCGTTAAAAAAAACAAATAAAGATAATCAACCCAAATAAACACAAATTAAAAACTGTTTCTGCCAAAATAATAGTTAGAAAAAAACTACAACAACCAACCCCCAAACAGAACAAATAGCTTTAATTAAATTCTCAAACCAAAACAAAACTATTAAATAAGTGATATAAACAATTTCTTTTAAATAAACGACTTCCGGTAAAATAAACGCCATAATAGACTACCCACAATGCACCACTGACCCGTATATGTATAAATAGCCGAGAAAAATAACAGCACACTTGGCCTAACGATTGCATATAGCATGAAACAGACTGTCGCCTCTAAGTGTTGACTTCTATGTTCACTTATATATATATATATATATATATATATATATATATATATATATATATATATATATATATATATATAGAGAGAGAGATATAGATAAATAGATAGATAGATAGATAGATAGATAGATTTCACATAAAATGATAAAAAATTTCTCTGAATGGCGATAAAATTGAAAACAGCAGTGATCCATATCGACCTGTTAGTAACCTTGACATGGGGCATTGACTAGCGATCTGATTAATCATCATTTATAAATTTGATCCTGACTGGATATCAAATACTTGTGTTTTTGAACCAGGACTCAGTTGATCTTAGCAAATAACCATGATGTGCTTCAGCATCTCGTAACAGTAAACTAAATGTAAAAACAGTAAACTAAAATCCCTTATACTTTTCACTTTCTCCGAAACTTTATATAAGATTAGTAAATGATTGCATTTAAACATGCCATACCTGGGAAGATATGATATAATCTTAAATTATTCTGTTTTTTTTTTGTCCTTATTTATAATTAATTACGAGATTGATTTCATCGTTGTCGGAAAGTGAGATGAGGAATGATAATTGTTGTACCCTTTGCTATTCAGAGAGATATATACTCATCTTGGTTGTTTACATTCTAAACGTATCAGATGCTATACCTCCACCCTCACCCGGCTTTCTTCAGGCTTCTGTCTTCTTGCCCAGTAAGCTCATCTTAGTTGTTATACACATTGTTATACTGATTGTTATACTGATTGTTATACTTATATTCTTCTGCGTTATATCCATCTTTGTTGTTATACTCACAACATTTCAGATAGAATACACTCCGGCCTTCTTCAGGTCTATGTATTCTTACTCAGTAACCATGCAATTTGAAACTGAACTCATTATTCAATTCACCGGGGTAGATTGTTCTTTTTTCACTTTTCAGAGTTAAGGTGTGTGTGTGTGGGGGTAACTCATATCAGTTAATAATCGCCTGTTTCAGTCAGCTGTGTATCGCTTGTTCCACTTGGACATTTTTATAATTGCTTTGTATCATATCCCCTTTCGTTGAAGTCATCTTCGTTATCTTCAACAAACAGCAGAAACAGAAAAGTAGATTCTAAAGACTTGAAAAATCAGCTCACACCTGTGAAGCCTGTTATTCAAGTATATCACATGAAACACTTGACACATGACAGAATTATTTATTGATTAATCTAAGCACCAACTTCTAATCATTCTTTTACAGCTTCGATTACTATTTACTATATCACTTTCATCCTACTACCTACGACTATTTGTGTTCTCTTTTTGATTTTGTAAGATATGTTTAATCATTTCACTCCCTTGCAAGGAGGGTGATTGGTCAATGTGAGAGAATATGAGAAAAATAAAACATCATTAGAGAAAGAGAACAATAAGAGAAGAGGAATTAAGAAGACAGAAGATAACGATTGACATTGGATTTAAATTATTGAAGATCAAAGTTAATTTTTAAGCAAGAGTTGGGAAGAGATTTTCATAAGCGAGAATTGCGAGTCAGTAAACTGTTACCATAGAAGTTACGGTTATATCTAATCAACTCAACGGTAAAATGATGAAACCTAGCTGCAAATGTCGTACTGCGATTAAATTCCTAATGTCAACGTACGAAAGAATAAAGCTCATCAGAAGAATTACCATGAAAATATTTATAGAAAAGGCCCAAGGAATCTACATTAGGGCAGTATGAAAGTGACTGAAGCTGAGATGCCATGTCAGGACCAATAACACTGCAGATTCTTCTTCATATTTAATCTAGAATCTCTAATTACATAGCAAAGGCACCAAACCATATTTAACCGTAATATTCAATGCAGAAACTGATAATAGACGTATAAATATGTAATATTCATTCAGGCGAGAACAATTGTCTAAACGAATAAAGTGACATTTCTAGCAAAAAAATGTTCTTTACGACGATTATAAGAGAGCAGTTTCGTTTGAGAGGTGTTAAAATTAGAACGCAATGTTTTGCCTCAATTAACAACATAGTCATAGTTAAATTTTAAGAACAGCTGCAAATTTGATTTTATCGAACTTATTAAAGTTATCATTAAGACAGAAATAAGTACAATTGTCATCAGTAGATTCAGAGTCGAGAATTGATGTCATCTGAAAGGACATTAATCAAATCTATTAACAAAATATATCCAACGACAGAGATCTGGTGACTACCTGCATTAATGTAAAAAGATCTGGAAATGTTGGCGTTCAAGACAATTTTCCTTTCCCTAATAGATAAGATAAATTGAATCAAATAAAAAATTCGTCCACAAATAACCGTTCAATTTCTGAAGAATACCAGCCAAACGCCTTCGAGGTATCCAAAGCAACAGCCCAAGGTTCACCATTCTTATATAAACCTTGACAGATTCTTTCAGCAATAACCGGTAACACATCAGCAATTAACCTAGAGAGACGAAAGCCATATTACTTGTCTAAAAGATGACACTAAGAGGTGAGATGTTTAACCAATTCGCAGATGATTAGAGCCATTGATACTTTGCCAAAAAGAGGTTAAAGACCAATATGTCGTTAGTTATAAAGAGAAGACGTATTTTTAAAGACTGGAACTGCAGAGAAATGATTTCCAACAAGAAGGAAATAAGAATCAGAAAGACATTTCTTTCAGGGTTTAGAGAGAACAGGAGACAGTTCAGGAACAGGAAAAATATAATGATACTATATTTTCCTCCATCTTTTTATTGTTTCTTTTTGTCTGAAAACTTTCTGGATAAATATTTACTTCGAACATGGAATTCGAAGTTTGGTTTTTTTGATTTCCGATATAAAAATGGAGAGGACAAATAAAGTGAATGAAAATATTTATCAAACACTCTTTATCTTTTTTTAAATGGTTTTTGTGTGAAAGTGAATGTAATGATGATATCGGCTGATCGATTCGTATTCCTTACACTACTCGGGCATCCATATATACATACATACAACATGTATACTTACATACACGCACGCATATGAACGGATTTATTTTTAATACGATATTGTATAGAAAACATCGTAACCACAACGGTTAATTTAAAGTAATTATAGCAGAACGCTTCTGCGTGTGTTTGCAAAATCATTATTACAACGATTACAGTTACATTAAATATGGCTTCGTAATTCATCCACGAGGATGATCTCGGAGGCGATCGAAAGTACTTGGGTTAATAAACTACGGCACCTTCCTTGATGAATTTCAATTTACCATCTCGAAGATAAATCGAGTATAAAGGATTATTATAAAAATAAATAGATCCAATATAATAATATGTCTATAGTGTTTAGCGAAATATGCTTCAATGAGGATTTGCTGCTAAATATATATATATATATATATATATATATATATATATATATATATATATATATATATATATATATATATATGGAGGTATGTGTGTTTGTGTATGTATGTGTTAACGGTGAAAGCAACGGACAACTTGCCCAAAACATGTGAATACCGACAGCAATAGAAAAAAAGAAAAAGACCTACAGGCAAAAACCTACCTACTTAATAAAGTAAATTTGTCTACGCCTAGATTACCGCGCAAAAATTTTTGACGATATTTCCGATGAAAGGATGGCCCTACAGTTAACCCGAGTTTCTTCAGACGACTTGAACACAACTGAAGGGTGTGGGGACCACTTTTATATAATACATATATATATATATATACGCAAAATAAATTCTCAAATATGTCTACTTCTGTATAAATTTGTTAAATGTTTTTTCATCTTAAATAAATTATTGTGGATTTCATTACAATAAAATAACATAATTGTATTTTCCTATATATGTTGTCGTTAAACGTAATTGTCAATTTTCTTTAAAGTTAATTTGGTTAGCATCACTTGGAAAGCCATTATTTAGAATTGATTATTTAAGTCTCTTATAAAATAATGTATGAAAATAAAGAAGGTCAAATTGTTATGTAAACCGTAGTTAATGTTAGTCTACTGCAAGCAGACGACATCTACGACCATGATTATTTTATTCTCTGCTCCCTCTAAACAGCAAATTTTCTATCACATTTCTCTCACTTCAACTTGATCTTTTCCTGATCTTTTTTTGTACTGTTATCTACTGATATATTTCGTCCAGTATTTTTTACATAAAATCTTATCTATTATAAATAGGATGCAATGTGTAAATTGTCGTTTTTTTGTATTTTTATTTCGTGCATGTGCGTTTATCATATCCGATTTTGTCGATTACACATTATAGTAAGGATCATTTGGGCACCGTCTGTGAGAAAAAGAACACCATAACAAAATTCACTTCACATGATATTTCGAAATGAAATGCAATTCGCGCAAGAAGCTCCAATACGAACATTTTAAGTGTCAAGATGAGGAGAGTGCAGAGTATACGGAAATAGTTGGATGAGTCTAATGGTGAATCCGAAGGTACAGCAATTTGGAAAACTCACTCTGATCGTTCTGTTAAGAGAAATCCCGAATTTGTTGGTGAGGGGCTCAGACACGGTAGTCGACATCAAGTATCTTTGTGAGTTTGTGCTGCCGTGAGTCAAGCTTCACAGATATTTAGGTTTTTGTATTTGCTTGATTTTGCCTTGTATACATACATATAAATAAATATATATGAGCCTGTTTTTATGCACCCATCTATGAATGTAATTATATCCTTTTATATATCTTTATATATCTATATGCATATATATGTATAGAGTCGCACAAATACATACACGTACACACGTATATATATATATATATATATATATATATATATATATATATATATATATATATATATATATACTATTATTATTATTATTAGTATTAATATATATATATATATATATATATATATATATATATATATTAATAATAATAACAACAATATTATTGGTAATCCATATGGAATTTCCATAGTTGAGAGTTCTATGTCAAAAGAGAGGTCTGAAGATTTGAAGCCGTGTTTTATCCACTTCAATAAAATAAAATATCACCTAACAAAGATCATTTTAAGAACAAATGTTATCAATTGGGATGCGAAATTATTTCATATAAATTCACTTTTATAAATTCTGCTAAATCTAATTTCGAAGAGAGATTAATTGATTTTCACTCAACTAATTTTCCATTTATTATCGAGACTTTTTAATCTACATTTACAATCCCCCGTGTTACTGGCAATCAGCGTCTCTAAAATTTTTGTTGCTCATATTGAGTAACAATACAAAAAAAAAAGATTTAAAAAAACGGATTAGTTATTAAAACATTACGACGAACGGCACGAGTTCAAAAGTCTTGAAAATCCAATGAGATTAGGGAATGAAGCAAAAACAAAGAAAGATGTGGCTTTCAAAAGAATAACAAATGAGTGAAAGATTTAATATTATCCAATTAATTGATTTTATGAGTTTCGTTTGTGTGAAAAAAGAAGAAAGAATAGACGTATATTAGCTGTCATATGTGAATGAAAATACAATGAGTTCCAGTAGAGAATTTGATCATTAAATTAATGGGCACTAAAAAGTTTACGGTGTTCACTCTTTTTTTAAAATAAAACTCTAATCAGTTGTAGCAGTTAAAATTCAAAGATCACCAACTAAACCTCTTTAGCAAAAGTTTCGCCCGGTTTCAACAATTCGTACCATCCGCTTTGATATGGCAACAATTACAGAGCGATACTTTTTTTTCCAAAATGATTATATTTTCCTGTTGATATAACAGACATCACTGTCCCACCCATGTTTTTTTTTTCTGAAGGTTTTTTTTTTCATTCTTTAATTATAAAATCAAATATGTCTTTAGGTCTGTCTTAATATGCCAATTATGAGACGCCATCTTATTCATATTAGTGACAATCGAAGAGAAAGGATAAAAGGAAAGACGAATCTATTGTCGCCATGTGTGTTGGGGTTGGTCAACCCGCATATCCCAAAATTGAAGGAGCTGAAAATCTTGCACGCAGTTTTGCAGGTGAAGACTTCTTTCCCACACTCCAACCTCTTTCCAAGAGAAGCACCTTTGCAAGCCTATCTCTCTTCGATGGCTACTTCCATGGCAAATGTTTAAATGAGCCCCACTCTTTAATTCCACCATTCAGATTTTTATATCTAAGACTAGGAAGGGTACAGCTACGCAATCGACTCATACACATTCGCCAGCCGTATTACAATTCTAAGTAGGAAGTTACACGCAGCGCAGACAGTTTTTGTTCCAGAGTATATAAACCCTACAATCTTAACGTCATCGAGTCAAGTTACAATCGCTACCTCTACTCTTTAGTGTCTTAAAGATAACACCTCTTCCTTCATTTGTATCACACAGTATAAGTAACCGTCTACCTTGCGTGACTTTAAACCATGTATTGTGTGAACTTTAATATATCCATGAGAAACAAATTTTCCCTTGACGTTGAATGTGTAAGTTTATTCATCCAACAAATACTTTCAAATCGACAAACTAACATTTTTGTAGTTCACTGCAACATGTTTTATCTTTGACTTCAAACAGACTTCTATTTTCTTCACAAACTCTGTACAAAGCATATTGGTTTCGGACAAGCCATTCCCATAGGTTTATTAATAATCTTTGCTTCTGTGGCTGTTTTTCTCAAATTAAAGAGAAACAGTTTTCATTGTTGCACGTTTATCTTGTTTACTGACATTTATCTGCTTTTTCCCTGGACACCGCATACAGAAGACTAAAATTAAAAAGAAAGATTTTCGTCCGTGTATTTTGTTCTAACTCAAAAAATAAATGAGGGTAGCAAGAAAATTTGCGCAAACACAAATTGTCAGGGAATTAATTTTATTTCTACTATCATTAGAAATATTTTCACCTTGACCAAAATCCTCAAATGAGACCATATTAAAAAAAAATATGGATTTTTTTTTAGGGAAAGCGATACTTGTACATGCATGAATTGACATCGACATTACATGAAGACTTTGGTATATCTATCGCCATTTTATATTTTTCATTTCGCGCATGCGCTTTCTTTATATTTTACTTGTTCTTCTGCACTGTATAGTAGGGTCACTTGGGCACCGTCTGTGAGAAAAAGAGCAACCATGATACAATTCATTCCGCATGATATTTCGAAACGGCGTGCTGTTCTGCTTGGCACTCGCACCGGAAGCTCCAATAAAAATATTTAAGAGTGTTAAGTGTCAATCTGAGTACAGTGCAGAAAGGATTTTATGAGTCTAATGGTGACTACAGGGTTACGGCAACTCGGAAAACTCACTCTGATCGATCTGATCGGAAAAGAACCCCCGAAATTGTTGGTGAGGAGATTTCGAAATCGTCTGTAGGCCGTGATTGAAGTCAATGGCAGTTATATCGAAAAAGTTTATTCTTTAGTATTTCAAGATATTTTTGTGTAATTTTGGTAAATATATTTGTTAAAATGAGGTGTCAATGTAATTTCTATTATTGTATAATTTAGACGATTATTTATCCCGCGCACCAACTATCTATCTATCTAATCTAATCTATTATATCTATCAAATTTAACCTATCTAATCTGTCAAATTTAATCTATCAATCTATATCTATCTATCTAATCTAATCTAATTTACTCTATTTATCAAATTTAATCTATCTATATATCTATATTATATATCTATCTAATCTAATCTAATTTATTCTATCAAATTTAATCTATCTATATATCTAATCTAATTTATTCTATCTATCAAATCTAATCATTCTGTCTAAGCTATCAAATATAATCTATATATCTGTCTAATCTCATCTGATCTAATTTGTTCTATTTATAAAATTTAATCCATCTTATATATCAAATTTAATCTATCTATCTATCATAGTCTGTTCATATGTATATCAATCTGTTCATATCACTCTATCTATCTATCTATCTATCTATCTATCTATCTATCTATGTATCGAGATCGTTAGCTAGTCTGAAAAATCGCTAGCTATTTCTATCTATCTATCTATCTATCTCTCTAATCTAATCTATTTTATTCTATTTATCAAATTTAATCTATTTTATCAATCAAATTTAATCTATCTATCAAATTTAATCTATTTCTCTATTTATCTATCTAATATAATCGAGTCTAATTTAATCTATCTATTTTCGGTTCTCTTCCGGGGATTGCCTTACGTGCTTGTAGTGTTTTTTTCGTTCATTTCGATTATTAATTCGTGTTCCCTGTCTTATAAAGAGCATTTATCCTTGGAACCATATTTCTATAATTTAAATACTTTTTTTATATGTAAGGAAACTGTAAAATTCCCATTCATATCGGAGATTAAATAGTGCATAGCAGTTCAGAAGACTTTTTCTTTATGAAGATATTTTTCTATCTCCTGAAATGTTGGTGAGATTCTGAAAGTCATTCTTCAATATTCCTGTGCGACTTGGAGTTTTATCGTCACATACACTTCCTCATACGCAACTACGTTTCGTGGCCAAGTTGCGTTTGTTGTCCCAAATACGTAGCTGAAACTTTGGACTTCATGTTGGGATGAAGTTTAAGCATTTTTTAGTCTTAAAATTGCAGCTTTCCTTCTTCCTTTAATTTATTTCATTGTCTTCTTTTCCTTTTCATAACAGCAATGTTAAACATATCGATAAAGCCTTCCAAAAACTTGGTAAAGTATTAAGAAACAATAAGATCTCGTTAGAAACAAATAAAAATGTGCTAAACTGTGATGACATATCGATGCTCCAATATACTGGACAATCCACTTACAGATGAAGAGATCTGAGATATCAAAATGTGATTTTACAGAATATGGCCGACGCGCGTAAGCAACGAATAAATTTTAATGAAAATTGAAAATAAAGTTACATACTCAAAATCAGAAGGATACAGTTTCTAGGGTACATAATGAACAAAGAAAGCTTGGTGAATTTGACACTCACAAAACATATTGAAATTATGAAGGGCGAAAGAAAGCGGCGAATAACACAAGTAACAAACTCGTGTAAATGATTGGCTGAACAGACAATAAAGGGGTAAAAAGATAAACATTTGTAAAACTACAAAGATCAGAAAGTCGTGGAAGGTGTAAATCGCGCCCATCCTGAAGAAACATGACACATAGAAGAATAAAGCACAGACGTCGTGTTCAGTTTCTGGGGGAGGTGGTATCATCTGGCGTTGTCAACAATTTAACAAGATCAGTACACAAAAACCGAATGATGATGTCTTGAGATACCTTGCAAGTATAGCCATCAAAAATTTTAGTCTTCCCAGGCCAATATTTTCGGCCAGCCATGACCTTCAACCTTCGAGAGAGATTTTAACATTTGTTTCATGGCAGGAATTACAATGTTCTCACCACTCATCCACGCATTCATTAGAGCTATGAAAAAACGGTTGAAAATCTCTTGTGAAAGGCTCTAAGAGAGATCTCTACTGTAGAACTTGTTTTCACAGTCTCAGGACTTACGGATTGTTTACAAATGGAAATCATTCTTGAAAATGGAGAGTGCCTTCTTCTACCTGACTAGAATGTCTATTCAAAATCTTAGCGTTTACATGAGGCTTGAACATGGATCTCACGGTACAGCGGGAAAATATAAAGCTGCTTCATTCAAAATGCAGATATTGGTAAAGTTTATACTTGTTTCATATAATGATTAAATTTAGAATTATGAATATCCCGAATAACATTCACCAAAGCTTTATCGTAATCAATATTAATTGACCGTGAATAACTCAGACTAGGTAAAATCATAAATGTCTCTATATTCCACTTCTTTCTTCATTCCCAAATTCTGGAGTTAAAAAGATCAATTATATGTCCAGTTATGCAAGCCAAATGTGTCGGAATTAAAATTGCAGATGGACGCTGGTTAGTTCTCGTTATTGTATGGTGGCTTGAATGGAGTGGAACAGACCAGAACACATATAACTCTTCAGCCTTTCCTAAATAGAAACAAAGTTGTGCAAAGATAATATGGAGGGGAATATATATGTATATATTAATTTAAGGATACACGATCTTTCACGATTTCAATGGTTAATATAAGAATGTATCTAAGGCTTAAGGCGATTTGCAATTACTCGTTCCTCATCCATAACCGAAGGATTTATCTCTCGTCGGTGTATTTAAGCCAACATTCTACTGGAAACTAGCTTTCAACTCTAAAGCACGTCACTCTTGTGAAACAAAGTAGAAACTTAATCACTTAACGCAACTGGCAAGGGAAATTAAATTGATAGCATACTCATTGCATAGAGTAATTTAGCTAAGGTGCAAATATTTTATCCCACCTGCTCAAGACGACTATAATAACAATATCGATGGAACGTTTGTTGAGACAAAATTAGAAATCGAATTCTCAGCAGTGATTGTTTTATGATGAAATTTGCATTTATTACTCCATAACATCTTTATCTTTCTTTTCTCTTTCAGAACATGGCAGGTGGTGTATTCAATGGACATACATTGGTTGCGAAGATTTCAGTCACGTATTTTTCGGTATTTTAAGGCTGGTTCAGACTAATATCAAGGTATTCGGATCTCAAGATATTTAATAATCGTTTTTTTAAACCAAAGAGGAAAAAATAGAAAGCCTGAGCCAATTTAGTACATTTTCAGTTAATGCTTGTCTGATTTTATTGAAATCTGTTATTTGATGACCCGATATTTGGCTGGTGTAGAACGTCGACAAAACAGAATCGGTAGTAGATAAACAATAATCAATATTGTGATTAATTCTTTCACAACTGCTGCTCAACTTTTATTGCCTGAAGTTCTGAGAACAATTATTTTATTTCGTATGGGGATCCGGATTAGTAATCATATCGTTCTAAATTTGACCATTGCTTTTCATCTGGACTAATTCTCCTTCTCTAGTCGTTGATAAAGATAACAAATTAAATTTTGTACTATTTCGAGCAGTATTCAGGGAGGATTTCAATCTTCTTTTTTTTTTTCTTTTGGCGTTATGTTCTGTTTAATTCATGTGTTTTTTATTGTTTTTCATGTGGTTAGGGTTAACAGTTTAACTTACTATTAACCCCGAACTGTTTTTAATATTCTCTTTTGAAATTGGGTTTTTATATATGGAAGTGTTTCATACTCTATAAACAACACGAAAGTGAAAGCATATTTAGTGTCTATGCGTGAAATAGGAAAATATCAGTCGCCCTCGTTAAATGAATTTGAACTGAATAAATAATACTGCAAATATCATCAGGTCGATGAAAACCTAGAATCCAACTCGCGAGCGAAACGCAACAAAGTACTTTTTTCACCTCTATCTCAAATATGATATTTCGACTGATGATCAACATTATAGTTAATAATAAATGAGATATAAATTCGTTCAAGCCATCCTTTATCTAATGTCAAGAATCGGATCGCCATATACGGATATTTTAATGAAATTTTCATCCAGATTCAGAGGCAGAATTTTTGTCCTTAAACTGCCATAGCTACTGGCTTCATACTCCTATATTCGTATATTCGGGTCGCTTTTTAGAAAACGCAAATATATGCTGCAGAAGCTAAACAATATAGTAATGTACTTATATTGAGTAGGTGTGTTAAATAAAATTACGAGATGGAAATGATAGGAAAGATTTAGAAATGGTAACTTTGGCTACAGAGATCCGGGATGCTTAGATCATATCGTTGACTTTAATGATGAAGAACTTTCGTTTGAACCCAGTAGAAATTGTGATTCTGCATTCGAAATATTAGCTCAAGAAAAAATTCTACCTATTCAACGGTTCAACTTCAGAAAATACATCTTGGACATTATAGTAAGTGAAATATTCAAATATTAGCATGGAGGAATAGAAGTCCATTTCTTCAGCCGCCACGGTTTTGTGAGTCGCTTTGAATTTATACAGACGTCATACAAATATATGTCTTATGGAAAGATGACAAATATCTGGGCTCCTCCACCGGATCAAATTCTATTTTATTAGTATCACAAGTGTTCTAGATTTAAGGCAAATAACTTAATGGAAAATACTTACAGTTTATAAAGAGGTTGAATATAACATCACTGGATTATTCTTTAAAAAAAGAAGCACACACCGACTAAAAAGAGTATAATGAAGCTTGTATATTATGGAAGGGAAGTTCTTCATGATAATGTAAACAGTATTAACTGCTAATTGGAAATTAAATATGAATTTCATAATATTTTTCCCAACATAAAATCAGATATTACTTGAGACAGAAAGATAAACAATGTGTATCTGGCATATGTGTCATAAAGATTCTTTCGTCAATTTAATAAAGGCAGAAATACATCCATGACAGTCTTTACAGAGCTCTTTATAAGGTTGAGTCATAAAAAATTCCGATTGGGATTGTAAAATTAATTCTTCGAAAAAGGAATTAAAATTACATTTAATTCAATTATATTTTCAAATTATTTGCAAGGACTTGTTGCCACTTATCACAAAGATAATATATTTTGAGGAAAATTCTACGTGTTTTAATGGCGAATTATTGAATTTATTTTTTCTTTACTGAAAGTATTACCCATTAAATCGATTTACATCGGTCGAAAATGGTAATAGTCATTTGGTGCAAGCCCTGGCAAATATGGTCGGCTGGGTCAGATAAACTTCAATATATTTTGAATAAAATTCCGGGTTAAATCTGCAAGTTTTGAAGGTAATCTCCGGAATCTGATTTTCATTAGAGAAACATTTCCCCATCAAATCATTTTGCAGTGATCGAAAATGGTAATAATCGTTTGTCACAATCTCAGGTAAATATGGACGATTGGGTAAAACTGACGAATAGTTTTCCAATATTTTTTCGTGCGTTATTATAGCTGTGTGTTATCTTCCAAAGGGCAAGTTTTCCAGTTGTTAAAACGTTTGCTATCTGGCCATGTGTTCGATTTGTGTTGATATTTTCGGCCTGTAGAGGCGCCCTCGTCGTTCGACACCCTTGGAAATTGTCTGAAACCTTAACACTCTTTGACCCGCGCCTTATTGAAATTGGGCCAAATAATGCGCTCTCTCCCAGAAACTGTAACGAAGGTATCCTCGGGATATTTACAGCATAAACCACATGTGTGCTCTGTGGATTTTCAAAAAACATATATGTGCCTGAGCAAGACTGCCTAGCCGCCCTAGTCGACGGGTACACTCGCATTGATGGGGTTGACAGCAATTATGCATCGCTCTGAAGGAGAATAACAATGTTCCTTTAATCCACTATGTAAGCTGCCACTGCCTATAGAAATTTAGTATACCCCAAATTTCATCTTTACTACCACAAATAATTAGTTGTTAGGATTATATAATCACCGTTGCAACTGGTTCCCAATAACGGAAATTGCTTATAACTCAATCTAACACACAGAAACACACACATACACGAAAGATCCATACATACATAAATACATATATAAATATGAATATAAAATTGAACACTGAAGTTAAAACTCAGAGGCGACAGGCCATTTCACGCTAGACGCAATCGTCAGGCCGCGAGTGTTGGATTTTTCTCGACCATTTATATATACGGTATTTTTTATTTTATATATTTATTTATTCTTTTCGGTTTTAAATGTTTTACTAACTTAGTTCGTTTCTTTAATAGTTCGTTTTGGTCTGGGAAGATAATTAAAGTTATTTATTAGTCCAATTTTTAGATTAATTGCCGTAGTCTATTCTGTTATTTTGGCGGGGGACAGTTTTATTTATTATTTTATTTATTTATTTGGATTGTTTATTTGTACATATTTTTGCTTCTTTATGTTTATTTTTTATTAGGTGTAACAGTTATTTTAGCGGGTTCGATTTGTAAATCTGTTTATTTATTTAGATTAATTGTTTTTCTTATTTATTTACTTTTTTGTATATTTTTATTTACTCTATTCGGTTCTCGATTTTTGACTAAGAAAGTCATTTTTTATCGTTGTATAGCAGTTATAGCTATTTTTTCGTCTAATATTTGAATTGGTTGTTGTAGTCTATTCTAACGGATATTTTGACGGGATTGGTTTGTTAATTTCTTTATTGTTTATTTTATTCATTATTTGGATTTATTATTTTACTTGGTTTTTATGTATTTATTGTTTAATATTTATTTGTTCTATTTCGTACTTGTCTTTTTAATTATTTTGTTTACATATATATATATATATATATATATATATATATATATATATATATAAGAAAGAGGTTGTAGTGGTTCCAACAAGAGAACAGTATGTATATTAAAAAGAAGAGAAGAGAGGTGCCGCAAATGTTTTTGGTTGTAATGTGAATTTTTTCAGAAAAAATATTATGCTTTATTTTCCATAATTTTACTACACGGGTTTCTGGTCTCCCGACCGTCTTCAGGTAAAAGCAAAGATTTCCATATATTATTAAAAATAATTATTTTTTTCGTTATGTTTTTCGATGTTAAATATTCTCGATATTCTCTGTTTTTGTGTTCTCTGTGTTTTTGTGTTAGTAATCCGAATGTCTTTCTTGAATTGACAGTGAAGAATTCTGCGCGAAGGGTCATAAAACAATTAAGGTTGGTCTAAGAGAAATGATGAATTACTTATCGGCATTTTAACTTTTAATGTTTTACTGACCCCTGTGCGTTCTTGGATCTGTTTCCATTTTCGTGTGTTTCTGTCAGCATGCGTCTATATATGCGTGCGTATATTCCCCTCCATACATATACTGTCTTACTACGAGGAATTAGTAAACACATTTGTACATATACACACATACATACACACACGCACACTCACACTGTCCCACCACAAGGAATCAGTACATGCACACACATACATGCACACACACACATACACACACACTTCCCAAGCTACATGGAACCAGTATACACATACACATACACACATACATAAACACATACGTACATACATACACACACATACGTACATACATACACACGTACTTCCTAAGTTGTGTGGGGTTTTTGTGCGTGCTCGTGATGTTCCCCTGTTTTTTCGTGTCTCCCGTATGTGAGTGTGCGTTCATGTGAGCCTGCGTTCATGTATGCGAGTGATTTGATCCCTGTATTTGGTTACCTTGTGTGCATGTTGTGTGCTTTTGCGCGTGGGGCTATGACCTATTTAGTTCGGGTTTAAATTTTTTTATAAAGTTTTTTCTTTTTGTATTGGTAGGTACGAATAATCGTCTGTTTGATATATCGGCATGATATTAAATTTACCCTGGTTACATTTGAAGATGTGTTGTGATACAAAAAGCTTTCTGTTGTCTGGCAATTTTATATTGCTTTTGAGTAGGGAGATATATATATATATATATATATATATATATATATATACACACACACACACACACACACACACATATATATATATATATATATATATATATATATATATATATATATATATATATATTTTGAATAACTTAGTTAATTTTATGGGCTCGAATACAGTCCTTAGGCAAAAATGCAAAAGACTAACCAATCTATCCAACCTAGCCGTCGTCCATTAAACTTATGTTATATACGACGAAGTTTACAAAAAATTTGTGCATCTCGTGATTTTCCTTCCGTAGTCCTCTCGTTTCGATACTTTCTAGCAATGTTTAATCGCGCAGTCCTGTAATTAGACTCTATAAAACCTGCTAGATAAGAGTTTATTTGAACTGAGATCCTCTCAGAATTATTTACAAAGAGGCCAAAGTGGTTCACCGAGTAAAATTCGAACTGACACTCTGAAAGAATTTACCACCGCGATAAATTGGCTACTTCATATCCTAGAAATCCTTTCTCTTTGATTGCTCGTAATTAAAAAAGCTCGATTCTCCGTATATTTACTGGGTATAGTGGCCACTTTGAATTAAATACTTGCGACTAAGATTTGGCATTTCTACAAGGTGTTGTTAGATACAAATTCCGACGGTTCTAAGATCTTTTGTGGTGGCATTACAGAGTATTTCAATACAAGCATAAAAACATAAACTTGATAATTCGAAAACTCTTCAATGAATAAAAAGTCTTCTGCTTTTGTTTTAACGAAATTCAATCAAACAGGTGTTTTTGGATTGTCTTATGACAGCTGTCATATTTGCATGCGTTTTAAAGCATAACCAAAAATGGTGTATTTTTGGGAAAAAACAATAATCGATATCATTTAAACTTTTTTTTTTGGAGGTGGGGTTATATTATGCAATATCAAAATAGAACTCCAGGAAAATGTAGAATCTGTGAACTTACTATCATGACTGAACGTGTTAAAAGCATTTTGTAATGATACCTGCTTGAGATATGTATATACACTACGGTCGGGTAAGCTAGTTTAACAAATCAAGAAATATAACATTCAAATCAAGCATTGAAAATCACATATGTGCTGCTTTGATGTATAGCTTCAATATACGTTATATCAAAAATTAAAGGGCAAAACGTACAGAATCACAGTATGATCTGCTACATTAACTGAAATGTATATTTGAGACAAATTGTAATGGCTAATAAAAAATAAATGTTTAATATAACATGGCTCATTATTTACATAATGGCCTCATCTTTGTCGTCATATTTATTACATTTCGGCCGTTGTACGCTCCGGCCTACTTCAGGCGTAGTGGATAAGGGCGTTAGTTAGGTCCAATGAAAGACCCAAAAAGTGTGAGTTCAATACCCGGTTATGGCAGTGGAGAATTAACAGGAGATAACTGATAGCTGACATCCATTAAACATGGCATGTGGAACTAGAACAGTGTACCCCAGTGAGTGAAATAAAGGATTCAGTTCGACATTCCAACCACCTGAAGAAGGCCGGGGCGTACAACGGCCGAAACGTTTTAATAAATATGGCGACAAAGATGAGGACAATAGTCCAAATAATGTAAATAATGTACATAATACCTCACCTCAGAAATATAGACAGATGTCATGGCTTATAAGAGATTGTCAGTAAAGCAAAATAATCATCATTAATCATAACAAAGTCCCTTTTTACGCAAAATACTTTATGCTGTATATAAAGATTAATAGAAAGGGATTTAGTGTGACATCCGTCTGGTTACTTTAGAAATTGATTCAAAAAATTAATGTTCTCAACTCGGCGAAATGAAGTCAGCGATTTATTGGCTGTGAAGAATTATTAAACAGAAAGAGGGAAATATTCCATGTGGATAATATCAGAGTGAGTGATTTTCTAGTGGCCAGGCAAAAATTGTTACAGTTGATTTAGGAAATTATTAAACATGTCTTAATCAGCAGATATTGCAAGTTTACATTACAATTTATTACATTTTGTACAGAATTTTCGTAATTCCTATTCCTAGAACAATACAAAAGACACTGAGAGTAGTTGGTGAGAATCGTAAGAGGACGGAAGTATCTAAAAGGTCTCTGAATAGACATCAACTACTTTTCACCAAAATTAAATCTAATGGGTATAATTTATGTTATTTTTGTTATTGTTATTGTTTTATTTACTTTAATTTCGGTTGTAAACTCATTTTTTCCACGTTCCAACCAGAAACCTAAAGTCAGAAATGGCAACATGACATTTTCCATTGAACCATCCACCCAGCAAAAACCCAAACATCACTCACATTTTACATAGATACGACCCTTCGTAAGGTGTGCGCTGTACTTGTGACTACATTTTTTTTCTATTTCTTTAAGGTATGGGCTACTCGGAATCCCTTTAATCGGGTAATTGGAATCTTTTCTAATTAATCCGGAGTCTCCAACTACAACTGAAATTGTTGATATCCTTATGTAACACATTTCTGATATTTCAATTTCAATATCGTTGTATTTTGATAGTGTTTTTAATATATTTAAAGATGCATTATACTGGGAGAGCCATGTCGACAAGAAGACACGTTTTGTTTTTGTGTTCTCTGATCACGATGTCTGGACGATTAGCATTGATTATTCTGTCCTTTTATTATTATTATTATTATTATTATTACTTTGTAGGTAACAAAACACAAACAAGGGTATATAATGAGTTTAATTATTTAATAATTTAAGAGAAATTTGGCTTCTAAATCAAAGCCGTCCAGAGACTAGATACCTAATATATTTACCACTCCTGATACAGGATGTCAATCGACTTTGATCTCAGAATTATTTCGAATGCTTATTTTTAAGCAAGGCAATGTTTCCTCATTTATAATAACATTCACAGGCAAGGAAATCTGTAATATAATAGTTTATGCCGCTGTGTTTCAATCTTGAACTTTAATTTTGAATGGAACTATAATCACTATTATATTAACAAACATTTATTTCTATAATTTCTGCTTTAATAATAGTAATTACCGTAATTTTAGATACATGCCATAGGATAATGTTTATCCATTGAATAACACAATGAAGAAATTGTGACCAATTTTGTCACAGACTCTTATGGCTGAACAGTGATTTTATACCTCTCTCTTGCCCATACATATGCTCTCACGCCAAATAAATGACCTATTATCTATCTATCTATCTATCTATCTATCTATCTATCTATCTATCTATCCTCACTCATAACAAACGTGGCTCCAGATCAATTTACTCAGTCCCTTCCACTCTTTCATTTTCTTTCTGTTCATCTTCCGCCCCCATCTTTATTTACCAAAGCTGCGTACATTCGTGGCCATCGCTAATTGGTTGCATGCAACTCATTAAATCAGAATCGTTCGTACAGGCAAATTCGCCGAGATATTCAATTGTTCATTAAACTTCGACCTTCAAACTTTTATCATTCTTTATTTTACATCATTTATTATTGTTATTTACTTCAAATGCCTGAGGCTGGACCCCATAGTAAATTTGATCTACTTGTGTTTAACTTCCCCAGAGCTATGTCTATCCGGTAAATTATAATGTTACTATAAGTTTTCAATTCCAAATGCGTACGAAATCATCAAGTCAAATGAATAATTATTTGTATTATCTATTTCAGTACATTCAGATATCAAACAAGTGGATTTATTAACAACGTATCTATTCTATCTATCTACCTATCTATCTATCTATCTATCTATCTATCTATCTAGGTAACTGTCTTCTTCATAGTATGCATATCTATTTATGTAATTATGTATATATCTAACTAATTGTATTCGTATTGGAATCTCATAAAATTCTGTACATTTCAATGATGCTCTCTGGAATTTGTCCATACAATTCTTTGTCTTCCTGTTCTTCTTCTCATTATTATTTCCATGATTATTATTATTATTATTATTATTATTATTATTATTATTATTATTAAATTTCCTTTGATTTCTCGGAAATTCTCATTTTCTTTCCAGGTCCCGACCAGAGACCTAAAGTTCGAAATTGCATCATGACATTTTCTACTCAGCATTTTTTTTTAAATCAAACATTTTTACATAAATAAAGCTCTTCGTAAGGCGGTGGCTGTACTTGTCAACGCAATGTTTTCTATTTACTTAAGGTATGGGCTCCCAGGAATTCATTCAATGGGTCTATTATAATCTTTTCAAGTCAATTCGAGGTCTCCAGCTACATCTGGGATTGTTGATGTCCTGATGTACCACATTTTTTAAATTAGATTTCAAGGTTCTTGTATTTTATTAGATTTTTAAAGATCTTCAAAGATACATTACAATCTGCAGCTACGGCCATATCAATAAGAAGCCACATTTTGTCTTTGAAGCCTCTAATCACGATATCTTGACGATTAGCTTTGATTGTTCTATCTGTGTATATTGTAAAGTCCAATAAAACTGTTACAGGTTCTATCTTCTTACCCAGGACTGGGTGGTGTCCATACCAATTTCTTGTACTTTGCTTTCCTGATATAAGACGGTCACTTGTTTCTGGATACTTATCACAAAATCTGCATTTTTGGCTAATATAATTTTCAGTGTATGTGCTTGGTATTTCTAGTTAGCAAGCATTGGTCTAGCGCATCAAGAATAAAACATTCGTTTTCAGCTTTTAACCCTGCAGTACGTAGCCACTGATGGGCACGGGGTTTGTCTACATCACCTTATTTGTGCACGGGCAGAATATTAACCGTCAATAGGATTTTCTTGAGATCCTTTCTCTATCTGGTCAGTTGAATTTGTCTTTGCATTCTTTTTTTTTAATTATTTCGCGGTTATAGTCGGTGTATTATATATTTCTTCATCCATTTGAAACTCCATTTGAATCTTGTTGGCTTCTTTTATTACTGAATAAAGCTGCTTACTACTTTCAGGTTCTTTGACGTATATCCTCATTCAGTCTTCTATAGTTTCTAAGAAACTTTGAAGGTCAATAGTTGTAAGTTTGTAAGACAGTTCTAGTTGAACTAATCCTCTGCCTCCTTCGTATCTGGACACATACAGACGATCGACATCAGCTTTGGGATGATGCATGCGGTGGCAGGTGAGAAACTTTCTCGTTGGCGTCCATTTGCTTTATGTCATCTATTGTATCGCAGGGACACCCAGAGTTTATGTACAGCAAGAATAACAAATTTGGTTTCTGCTTTTATTCCTGCTGTACATAACTACTGATGGCTACTGGGTTTGTCTACAACAGCTTGTTTGGTACGGACAGTGTATTGTCCATGAAGTGGTTTATCTTGCCATTAATTTCTGCATTTGGTAAATTGCATTTGCTTTCTTTTTTAGTTTTTCTGTCATTCCTGTAGGTGTAATGTGGTTTAATTGCACATCTTGAACTTCTTTTGAATTTATTGGCTTCCCTTATTACTGAATACATTTCCCTTTTTCTTCCATGCCCTCTAAAGAAGATCATCATCGAATCTTGTGTAGTTTTCTGATATCGTTAAAGACTACTTGAACTAATCCTCTCCCTCCTTCGGATCTGGACACATATAAACGATCAACATCAGCTGTAGTATGATGCCTACGCAGTCAAGTGATAAGCTTTCTTGTTTTGACATTTATCCTGATGGTTGTTACCATTGGTTAGATATGGAATTGATATTCATAATATCATTTTTCTTAATCGTAAGATGCCGAATGACTGTGTGTATTAATTTAAACATACAGTTAATTATCGATTTGTTTTTATAATTAATTAAAAAGTGTAATTACATTAAATGGAGATACAGATATAAAATTCAGTAAAATCACAAAAGAATCTTCAGAAAATGAAAGAAAAATCTTTGCAAAATATTTAGAATATTTGATAATGTGCATACAAGTGTGAATTAATTTGTGACTCCATAACTATGAGAATAGAAATGTGTAGGGTTCTGTAAATCTATGAGAATGTGCAGCAGATATGCAGGGGTTTGTGACTCTATAAGAATATGCATGCAAATGTGTAGGTTTTCTGTGAATATATGAGAATGTGTATGCAAATGTGTAGTGTTCTTTAAATCTATGAAAATGTGCATGCAGATATTTAGTGTTCTGTTAATCTATGAGAATATGCATGTAAATGTAAAGTGATCAGTGAATTAATAACAACATGCTTGCAAATATTTAGGGTTATGTGAATCTATGAGAATGTGCATGCAAATGTGTAGGTTTCTGGGAATATATTTAAATATTCCCCGTTAATTTTTCAGACATTATTATGATTATTATAATTATTATTATCATTGTAGTTGTTGTAAAAGAAATCATAGCAAGTCAAAGGCCCGAAGAAGGAATCCTTGATAGTAAAGAAAGAAAAAGAACGAGAGTAAAACTTTCCACTCTGGAGGCGTTCGCCATTTATTTTTAGCCTCTTATTAACAAGCATTTTAATGACTTCTTTAATTTTACAACCTTGCAAGTAAAAACTTTTAGATTATATTTAGATTAACAAAGTGCACCAAATTAAATGATCTTTCATTAGTAGTGGTCGAGATTAACGATAATATGTATTTTTCTGCTTTTAGATGCATTTTAATGAGGCGCAAAATCGAAATTATTCGGGTTAACTTTAATTATGCAATTATATTGCTTTTCGAACATAGAATTATTCATTATGTTTTTTTTTTTATGCGACAACTATATGTATATCTAAAGTGGGGGCACATACACTGATGCATACTGGGCAATCTTCTTCAGTTCGCCACCGCCGGTTTATTTGCCAGCTATCAGTCATCCGCTTCGTGCCAACACATCATTATCAATAACCCGAAGCAAACTAATAATATATCACACTACATTTGTTGAAAGACTAAGATTGCATCGTTTCTGATGCTACTGCTACTGGTAAAGACGCAGCTCATAAATTCGAAAACTTGAAACATTTTATAGTTACACCGACATTATATCTTTATCTATTCGATCACACATGATTTTAGGAGTTGAAACCATTTCTACAGATGCATGAGGTTGAAACTATGATGTATCCGTCAACACACACAGATTGTTAACATTTTAATCTGATATATATATATATATATATATATATATATATATATACACATATATATATATATATATATATATATATATATATATATATATATATAAGCAAGTGTAAATGGATATAAATCCGACAGAATGAAGAAATTTTGAAAAAAACAAACAAAAAATCCTTAAATGTAGTTAAAATGTAGTCGACATTTCTTTCATTTTAACTACATTTAAGGATTTTTGTTTGTTTTTTCAAAATTTCTTCATATATATATATATATGTGTGTGTGTGTGTATTTAGGTAGGCAACAATTTTTCATTGATGCATGTTTCATTAAATAATATAGACAAGTTTTTTCTATTTATTTTAAGTAAGTACCGTTCATATTGTCTGATAAGCTTAATAACATTATCATTGAAAGACGAAAGGAAATCACTATATTGATACGTTTAAATCCAATTTAAGCTTTCGGTTTACATAAGCCATTATCAAAGATGACAATTACTTTTCAATATATCAACCAATACACGAGGGAAACAATAATGATAGTCTGTTTTTGTTGCATGAAAATTTTCAAAGCAATGACTAACTCGTGTATACAAAAGGCGGAAGCGAAATTCGCGTTGCAGCTCGTGGCGTCACACATTTAAGACGCTTGACTCTATATTTGAATGATAACTCTAACATTTTTAGGCATTGAAAACAACATGCCTGGCCGCATACAAAATTCTGGAAAATCCTTGTTGAAAACACATCTTTACTTAAACATGTAAACAATAAACAAAAATTAAAATTTTTTGAAGCTGTATACATAAAACTGTTTAAACCTAACCAGAACAAAATAAACTACAAAATCTCCACAAAGCTTCTTAAATGTCTATAATTGATAACAGAAGCCATTGATTTATACCAATGGTTTCTCATACTTAATGCTTCTCGTTTTCACTCTCGTGTAGTCATATATGACGTCACGAGCTGCCACGCGATTTTCGCTTCCGCGTCTCGTTTACACGAGTTAGTCGTTGCTTTGAAATTTTTCATGCAACAAAAACAGACTATCATTATTGTTTCCCTCGTGTATTGGTTGATATATTGAAAAGTAATTGTCATCTTTGATAATGGCTTCTGTAAGCCGAAAGCTTAGATGGGATTTAAACATTTATCAAGATGGTGATTTCCTTTCGTCTTTCAATGATAATGTTATTAAGCTTATTAGACAATATGAGAGGAAAATACTTAAAATAAATATACAAATAGACAAAACTTGTCTATATTATTTAATGAAACATGCATCAATGAATATATATATATATATATATATATATATATATATATATATACACTTTATTATAAGATATTACATTCGAACACACACACACACACATATATATATATATATATATATATATATATATATACGCGTAGGTGTCTATGTGCGTGCTTATGTGTGTGTATGTGCGTGCGCGTGCGCCTCTGTGTGCGCCTGTGTGTGCGTGTGTATTTGTACTGATGTGTACCAAAATATGGAGAACTTAATTATTCTCTTCAACCTTTCTGAATAGTCTTTCCGGTTATATATATATATATATATATATATATATATATATATATATATATATATATAAAAAGAAAGAACAGTAAGATAAAAAATCCGGTGTTCTTATAGATATTTTTATTTTTACAAAATAGTGCTCAATGTAAATTTACAGAGCATTAATATTATAAATTAATTGATTTAAAATATGGTTTTTTTCGCTACACAGTTCCAACCATGTTTCCAAAATAGAAGCTAAAAACCTCGAATTTAATTTTGCAATTAAATTAAAAGCATTAGTTCCATTTGATCTTCAAGCGAATTTTGGAGTAACTTTTAAAAATTACCGGGTTTTAAAGACACAGCTAAAATCACGTTTCCATGGTTACAGAATATTCTACTTAAATTGAATAAGGGATGTCTAGATTTTCCTTATGTCAGTATCATTGTATCAGTTATTAGCTACAATTTGGTAAGGGGTAGGGATGTATTTTACAATGAAACCTGACATCAGTTGAATGGATGTCGTCTGAATTTTTTTTTTTTTTAAATTGTTAACGGTAAAAACATTTCAACGTCATTTTTTAAATTTAAAGATCTTCGGGTTTTTTTTTTCCTAATACTTTTTATTTAACTACGAATTGAAATATTCTCCTTTTTAATTTTTATTTTACTATATTCTTTTAAGAACAGTTAAATGTATTAGAATCCATTATATTATGTAGGATTATTTTAACATCAAGTTTAAGTATGTATATGAGGTTACATTTTTTTTTTTTTTTTAATTTATGACTATGACGGCAAAAATGGTTAATTAATTTCACTGATTTAGTAAACTTTTATTTTATATATAAACCTAGTATTATAATGTTTCTCATGTAAGTACTAAGGACATGGGTCATTCAAAAGCTTATATCTTATGGCATTTCATATTAATTTTATTTTACTATAGGTGTTTTTTGTGGATTTTTTTAGTGCGTGTATTTCCGGATATATATATATATATATATATATATATATATATATTTCAGATATATATATATATATATATATATATATATATATATATGTGTGTGTGTGTGGTGTGTGTGTGTGTGTGTGTGTGTATTAATTAATTTGATACAACACAAAGTAATTTCGATGCAATAATAAAAAGACAAAATAACAGAAACCTAAAAAAAACAACGTGCAGCGAAATAATACTAGTAATTTATGCAACTGCAAGAATAAAATTAGCTGCCCATTAAATGGAGCTTGGAAAACGGAATCTATTTATTTATAAAGTAGATGTAATAAATGTAAATGGTTAAATTAAAACATATACAGGTTGCAGGAAAGGTCCTTTTAAACGTAGATGGTACAAACATACATCATCTTTTAAGTTACCAATCATTAGGTACTCCACCACACTTGCCAGCCGCATGTAGAATTTAAAAAAATATAAAATAACCGAGACCCGGCTGTATTGGTGGACAATTTTAAAAAAGATAAAAACATATAGCAATTATACCCACGTTTTCAAACTATGCCAATATGAGAAATTAGCAATTATGACATTCCCGAACCCCAAAAATCTTTACGATCACAAATCAGAAAACTTTAACCCTATGCCCTCATATAAAAAAAATATTATTAAGTGAATATGAAGCCAGTTAAAAAAAATTAAAAATAAGAAAAAAAAAAACCTTTACCCTTTAGACACGCTTCCACCCAGCCTACATAACAATTAAGTTACATATTTGTAGGTACTGGCATGAGATCGCTACAAAATGAGCATAGCTCGATAATAGCTGCCTTAAACTTACCGAAAATAAAATTTTATCATCAAAATGTTTATGTTATTATTAAGAGGAAAAAAATTCTGTCTTTATTAGAGCATTCTAGCTTTTGATTGAAAAACTTTGTTTCTCTTCATCAGTGAAACTCCTACGAAATAACATGGCGGATTTTTAGGGCATTTTTTTTTACGGCACTCATTAGATTTGAAAATCTTGCAAAAAAAAAATAAATATCGGATTTTAATGAAACTTTCAGAAACTATTCATAAATGATGACAATTATTATATATTTATTTTTTTTAAGTCATGGTATATTTTTTTTATATTTATTACCCACCGCATAACTAATTTTATGAAAACTCTTGAAATTCAGTCTGTACATTTTTAGTGATTAATTAGTTAAAAGCACAAGGCTTTGAGGGATGTAAATCATGTTTTGTTTTTTTGTAGTTGACACCCTTCTACCTCAAAATCAGCTCTGAATTGTAACATACAAACCTCAATAAAACAAAGATATTATTTAATTTCAAAAGCTTTTAGTTCCATTTACTTGTTTTTAAAATATAAATAAATTTTTACAACAATTATTTGTTATTTCTTAAATTATTTTACTTGTTTTTACATTAAACTTGTTAAATATTCTAAAATTAATGAAAATGTTGTACAGTTTAGTCAGGTTGTTATTAAGTAGATATATATCATTACAGATTATAAATTAAAGCTGGTTACAATCAGCAATCTGCAAATAGATAAAAATCTAATATAACATGTTTTTTCATGTGTGTTCATAGAATGGCTTCATTCAAATATACGGAAAACCGGAAGTATCAAGAAAACAATAGTCCATCACGCGGTTTGCGTTGGTATAAATGTTGTTCTCCGCCGTTAGACAGCCTTTTCAATACATTGTTCTTGCAAAACACGTATGGAGAAATTTTTGATGTATTGTTGTAATTAAAACAAAAAAAATTAAACTATAGCTTAAAGTGATGATCCACTAGCATCAGCACCATTTTTACTTTTTGAAAAGTAACATTTCATTTTTATACCTGTACACTTAACCTTTTATAAGAAAGGTACCTAATTAATTTTATATACCTTTCTGATGAAATATTTTCTCATTCTAAACAGTTTTAGTTTTAAAATTTCCATAAAGCATCATAAACATAAAGGTGGAAAGCTATGAAATTTTCTTAAAAATTACGTTGACTCAATAAAAAGGTAAATTATATCAATTTTGTCCTTCCGTGCGATAACTTATCTCCTGACCTCAACCACATAGAAAACTTATGAAGCATGTTGCTCAACTGCTTTCTTGAGAGCTGTACTTCATTATGCTCTATAAGTTTTCTATGGGGTTGAGGTCAGGAGATTGGGGCGCGCATATCATAACACTCACCTGTTTCTCATCAAAGTATTCCTTCATCAATTTTGATTTGTGACAGGGAGCATTATCCTGCATAAAATGAGCTTGGTGGGGTCGATTTGTACCCTTTCAGAAGAAGGGAGCAGAGAAGACTCTAAAATTCTCTTGTACTGCTCGCTCATGGGGGGGTCTTTTCAATAGGTCTTAAGAAACCAGTTCCATGAAAAAAGCATCCCCAGAACATTATACTGAACAGATGCTTGACAGTACTTACTGTTAAATTCAAAGAGCTTTCAAAGCTTTTTCTTCAGATTTTAGATCGCTTATCCTTTAAATTTAGCTCAACTTTCGTTTCATTGGAGAAGAGAACATTTAGTAAAAAATCAGGTGAGTCACTTTTATCGAACAGCATTATATATATATATATATATATATATATATATATATATATATATATATATTTTTTTAAGCAATTAATTTTTATTGATACTTCAATTAGAAGCCGACATCTACTTTGCAGAAGTAACGGTTCCCACGAAAATGATTTAGTCCTGCGGGTTCTACGCTAGTTTATCTATCTGAAAATGGACAAATAAATCAATATTAAAATTTATGTTTTCTTTTTAAAATTAACGATTTAGTTCTTGTGTCAAAACCAGAGTGATGTTTTTCGCGTCAAAATACATTAAACTGATTTCAAATCTCAAATTAATTATCTTTTAAAGCGAGGAAATTTTATTCACTATTAAGTGGCATTTTACTGAAATTTCAGAAGGTCTTATATTCATTCAGAAAAACTATTAATATTTTACGACGAAACAGTTTAAATACTTTTATAGATTGGTCGATAAAAAGAAACCTGAATTTAGATAAAAATAACACCTAATAAAATCGAATAATCATATTACTAGTGTATGTAAAGTTAGAAGTAAAACAAGAAATAATGTTATCTATTTAGACTTAATCGTTAAAGTAAGTAAAGATAGGTTAGCAAGTATTGAAATACTCTTCAAACTTGACGCTTATGTGTTGTTTGCAATTCGCACTGATTAATAAATGTTCTGGAATGATGACTTTGTAATATGTGATACTTTGAAAGACAAACTTCATCTTCGTTAGTCTTATTATGCTATTTCTTCAAAATGATTACTGCGCTTCCTACAGGCATATTTTATACATTTACAAAAGAATAACCCGGCTATCAATACTTCTGAAAAGATGTGTATGAAAAACTTGAATAATGATTTGCCGTAGTTAAACTGAAAGAAAAAATTTTTGTTCATTCATTCGAAAATAATGGCGGAGTTGGGACTCAGCAATCCGAAGGTGACGTTGAATATCGAAAGATGTCTTCGAGAAAATAAATAAAAGCTTTAGAAATAGGAGAATTTCATCAAAACAAAGAGAAGCCTAATGTCCTGCTACGTAATTCTAATCTTTATATATGGCAGAGAATATTGGAGAATTTCGGCACCGATAAAAAGAGAAGAATTTCAGGTAATCTGGTTCTACAGATGTTGAGAATACCAGGAATTGAACAGAATAGAAATAATAAAATTTTAAGGAACCTAGGAACAAAAGAGGACACTTTATTTATAATCGGAACGAAAAAGTTAACAATTGAGCATATGAGAAAAGTGAGCTTGGACAATTTGATATTCACAAAAGAAGTAGGGCCTATGGAAATATGGAGTAACCTAACGAGATTGAGCAAATGGATGACAAAATTTGAACAGCGAGAGTCAATATGGGTACAGATATTACTTAGAGCGACAAAGGATGGGAAATTGTGATCGACCACATCCTGAAGAAACTGAAATATAAGAGAAGAATAATATTCATGATACTGCATACAATGATACACACTATTTTAACAGCTTCAAAATCAACTTATGATCAATATTTTCTTATTGATTTCCCAACAGAACCTTTCACGAAATATAACCTAGTTTTAAAAAAGTGACGGAGGTTTTGGAAAATTAGTGTTAACTTTTAATTCCTTTAGGACTGCAACAATCATTCACATCAAAGCCTGTAAAAAAGTCTTAACCATTTGAGAAAGTAAAAAGGAATATTTTTAAAACTCTGCTTTATACTGCTATCAAGATTCTCAGTGGCACTCTAATGAATTTACGCGGTGATATTAAATCCAGGACAAAAATTTGTGGAAAAAGCAAGTTATTCTAACATGGCATACACGAACAGTTTCTTCAATAAATTATCGACCATTACTCTCTACGCAAAAAAAAAAAAAAAAAAAATGGATTTTTTTTCTTTGTGGCCAGCACGTGAACTCGTGAACTGTGTAGGATTTCACGTTGCAACTGCCAGAAAATACTGAGATCAAATTCAGGATTGTTAACACGATAGAATTGCATCAAGTCTAGCATATAATGATTTATTAAGCACAGCTTAGATGTGGCACCCCGCCTAAAGTAGAAATCACCTTATGATGATCGAACTCACTACATTAGTCGTAATTTATCTAGCCAGATAAGATTGCTAACGATTGCACCACATCGAAGTGCCGATCAGTCTAGTACATGGACTCCTATCGGAATTAAATATATAGTTTTCTGGTGAATTAATATCTACTTGAATTTTAATTTGGTCTAGTGAATTGCTCTCAGAATCCCCTTAGGAGAATTAACGTATTATCTCTGGATTACTCATCTCTTCCCAACATCTAGTTATTTTTGTTCATTAATTATAAGATTAAATATAAGATTGGAATTAATCTATAATTCCTTTCATGTCAATCTTACCTCAACTCAGATTTGAAATTCCCATCTATGGAGCCCCATGCAGTCAATTTTAACATGACTGGCTTAAATTATTGTAAATATAAAAAAAAAAGTTTGATTAAGCCCACATCCTTAGAGAACAAAAACTACCTATTTTAGGAATTATCTCCGACTGAATGAAATGTACACAACCGAAGAATGCATTGATTGTAAGAACAAAGATGAATATATTAGGTCGAATAATTCATGAAAGTAATTTCAGACTCACTTGTATTTGTGTTTGATTATAATTCATGAAAAAAGAAAGTCGCTTTATTTAATTATAATTCAGTAATCGTTATCCTGAGAATCACACAACATAAGCAAAAATTATTTATTTTATTTAGAAAACAGATCAGACGTCATTTTTAATAAGACTATAAGTGTCTCGGAAAAAAGGTAGAAAAAAGGAAATATAATATTTTTAGGTATCCTGTTTCCAAATTTCATGAAATTAAATGAAATTTATTCCAACTCGTCCTGATCGAATTCTTTCAAAGAGATGTAAAGTAAGACGTATTTCCAAAACAGGTTTCAAGTTTTTTGTCTGCGTTTCTAAAACTTTCTCTTACGTATTGACAGCAAATTAATCATTGTTGTTTTTTAAACTAAATCTCTAATTAAAATTAAACTATAATATTTCCAAAGATCGGGACAATAATCCACATGTAAACAATATAAATAATGATAAGTCCTCATCACCGAATTCAGATATAAATTATACTATATTCTATACTATATTCTATACATATATTTCAATGACTCTAGGAATTGTAAAGCTTTTATACATTTCTGAGTTTGTTTGTTTTTTGTTTTTTTTTAATCTTTTCACTCCAAGAAAATCGATAATGCTATTAGGACGCAGAATGAGAAGACTTTAGTGAATACAACAGCGGAAAGGACAATGAACGTGTCAGGAAAACATAAGATTTTTTTTTTTGAAGATTTCAGTTAGCAGGGAAGCGATAAATCGGAAGAGGTCCCACAGATGAGAAGTGCGAGAAGAGAGTGTAGAAGGGACGGTTGTATCTAGCTAGTGGAACAGTAAAACGGTGAGACCTACTTGCCAATCTAGTAGCACGAGGAAATCTATGTAGTCGAGGCACAATGGAAAAATCTCATCAGATCAGTTTCTGTAAAAATATTTGGAGAAAAGGCAGGCAGAAACCAGGTCATGTCGGTAATAAATTTACTGAAGTTGAGATGCCATGTCAGGATCCATTACATTATAGACCCCATCTTTGAATTGTACAGCAGTAGCACCAGATCAGCTTTGGCAACGGTAATCATTGCAAGGACAAATAGTAGATTTATTAATTAGCAAGATGGATTCTGTCGAGAAAAACTCTGGCAGGGCACAAAAAGATTTTTTTTAATATATTTTGAACCCAAAAACACAATACTTATTATGTTGAATGGACAATAAAACGTGGCAATATTAAAGTTGAAAAATCAAAACATTAAATAATTATTATGTGGACCATTATATATCAATAAAATAATTCGAACTTACTATCAGTTTGAAAAACACCAAGGTAATGTCCACACTACTCCCTTGTCAACCGTATACTTGTGGATAGCAGGAGGCTAGAGGTGGAGGATACATTTGTATAACCATGGAAGCACACTCTCACGAGATGAGACACTAGATGCTGAAATACTTCACCGCATCAAGAAAGCATCTAAATCTTTTGCATGCTTGGAAGAATCGGGTGTGGTCTGACAGAAACACCACACTTAACATCAAGGTAAAGGTTTATGAGTCATGTGTTTTGGCTGCTATTTTATACTCTTCAGAAACATAGACAATATACAGACGTCATATTTCCACCCTTGAAAGAATACACCAAAAGTTCCTCAGAAGAATCATGAAAATTTCATGACAGTCTTTTGTACCTGACAATGAAGTTCTGGAGAAAGCTAATATCCCCTGCGCTGGTCAGGTCAATTAGTGCGCATAAATAAGTCACGGTTGCCTAAACGCGCCTTTTATAGTGAACTATCTGCAGGCAATCATCCCCGACACAAAGCTAGAAACCGGTTTAAAGATTGCAACAATACCAATCTCAAAGCTATTGCGATGTCGGTCGGTAGCTGGCAACTGGAGGCTGAATGTCGACCTTCGTGGAGAACGACAGTACATCAAGATTGTAACCAGATGGAAAAGGACAAGTTGGAACACGGTTATGGTTAAAGGCTATTTTCCAACCTAACCTCACAGTTTGTATGTAGTTTATGTGGTAATTTTGCTCTTTCAAATGAAGGTCTTCAAAGTGACCTTAGGTCTCATCAGGTTCAATCCATTGAAAGAAGCCAGAAATCAATCCTTGTGCCTTTTTTGTACACTCTGCCATAAAGTATGCAAGTCAGTTTCTGGATTAACAAGACACATAAACCTTCACATTGAAGTTGCACCTGTTGGGCTTAGGGATCTTCATTTCAGGTGTGAGATTTACGCAAAAGATTGTAAAAGTAAGACTGGTTTATAATGCCATCTGCGCTTTCATGATCACTGAGTCTGAAAGTTATAAAAAAAAATAAATTTGTCGTGGTGAGGGTCTTATGTCAAGAAGTGACAATCGCTATATATATTTATAGAAAGTGAACTTTACCTGTAGTTTTCATTTGTTTTTAATCGTTAATTGGTTAATTTTGTTTTTGCATGGTTTTTAAAGTCATGTTTTTCTATATGGAAATGTTGTTCTACAGGTCTTTCGTGTGAAGCTGACATGACTCGATTCCAATAATTATTAATTCTGTAGCAAAAGCGCCATTCAGATTTCCCCACGTATTGTTTCTGCCATAGTGTGCATTTTAATAGATAAATTATGTTATGACCTCTAAATTAAGTGTTTTGGTAGATTTTGAAAGTAGATTTAGTGACTGAGTTAGTGAACGAATTGGTATATCTAATGTGGTTATAACATAGATTTTATTGTGATTATATTTTTGGCAAAATCCTGTTGTTTTTTTGTTTTGTTTTTGGCCTCTTACGGTTTATTTTATCATCTCAAGTTATTACTATCTAAAATTTCCTCAAGGTTCTTAGGTCTACGATATGTTAGAAGGTCAGGCTCCTAAAAACAAAGATTTTACATCTGGTTTGAGGTCAAACCAAACATAATATATATATATATATATATATATATATATATATATATATATATATATATATATATATATAATATGTTTGTGTGTGAGAGAGAGAGAGAGAGAGTGATAAGACAAAGGACAAATAGGAAAGGTTTAACAATATACTACTTTTCACTTTTATCCGAGAATCTCTTTGTATTTCAGTATTAAATATTCATTGAATTCCATTGAATTAAACGTTTGTGAAAACCTCAAATAATTTTGAGACATTCTAGTATGTGACAATAGCATTAATAATGGAATTATGCTATAGACTTCAGATGTGCACATTAAATAAGTTTTGCAATAAGTATATGTAATAAAATCTTTTTAAACCCAGTGTTTTCAGGAAAAAAACGAATGATTTTTAAATTATTTTAAATATTTGTTTTGTTGTTGATAAACGAAAACACATTTGATAGCCAATTTAAATATTTTTGGGGAAAATGAGAAGATTGTTCAGTCATTGTGTTGATGACTATGAGATGGGAAAATATAATTTAAGTCCTTCAATAAGTTGTCATTAGATATCAGTGACTGTTAAAAAGTGTACTGGGTGCCCTTAGCAATATTGTGGACAACTTGTAAACATCAGCCAGTTTTAACTTTAACCGAACAACTTCTCGATTTCTCTCAGGCAAATAAACTGAATTGACACCAGATCAGAGATTTCCATTATAGACTGAGGATTCCTTAAAATATTGCGCTAAGTATTTACAAAACATCAACAAGTTCAAAAAGACAAACGCAAGCGAACACACATATCCGGGTTCACACACACATATATGAGAATTGCTTCAAGCTATATTGTACACGCATCAAGACGCATAGATATTTACGCATTGCACACACACACACACACACACACATACAAACACACACACACACACACATATATATATATATATATATATATATATATATATATATGAAGAAAAATATATACGGAAAAAACAAACAAAAATCCTTATATACAATTTTGCTGTTTTAATGTTAATATGTCAACGTCGGACGTTTCGGTCTAATAAACCATCTTCAGGACATATTCATAAATCATAACATTATCAATACAACATGACAAAGACGATATATAAGTATTTTTGTTTGTTTTTTCCATATATATTTTTCTTCATACTGTCGGATTTATATCCATATATTTGCTTACATATATATATATATATATACACCCCTCACCACACACATACACACAAAACATATATATGTGTGTGTGTGTGTGTGAGGGGTGAGTGTGTGTGCGTGAGAGAGAGTTAAGTATGTAAGGCAATTTACCAATCAATTGGTTTATCAGAATATATATACACATACACACACACACACACACACACACATATATATATATATATATATATATATATATATATATATATATATATATATGTGCATACCAGTAATATTGCCTACACACACACATACATGAATATGTATACAACATAAACTTTCAGACACGCAGACACACACAAATATATGTATATCTTAGTAAGTATATAAAATTCTGTCATTTATCTTTACGTTGGTGCCATTACGTTGATAGATTTTATCTTTGTAGTAAACAAGCTTCTTTTTACACTATTATTTAGTTTTAATCTTACCCCATTTCCATTTTAATGCATATAATTCCTTAATAACATAAAGAATCTAATTTCGACATATAGAAATTTATATAATGATAGTCTCGGATATAAAATCAATAAATGACAACATTAAAGGTACAGACCTTTTTATCGAGGTTCATATAAAATACATACAACGCTGTTAATCATCTATATATTTGTCTACTATTTTAATGTTTACCTAATGTTTAACTGAATATATGAATTGTTTTCTGTATGTATCTAGAATTATTGGAATGTATTATATTTTCAAATTTGTAAATAATTATATTGGATATGCTAAATGTTTAATACAAAGACTCGTGTTTCATCTCTGACCATAGTTCAATTAGGTCTCATTTAAATACATATGGAGACCTACCGAATTCTATCTGTAACAGACTCGTTGATAATACAAATATAATAGCATCATCCACATATACAAAATGGCTAAAATAATAGAATAATTATTAATAAAAAGAAAAAACCAACACACTATATATAATATCAACTATGAACACGGCCATAATTTACTGACCCTGTTTGGAAAATAAAGCATTCCTATAACTATAAATAAATACATAAATCAACCCACACATTCAGTTAAAAGTAACATAAAATTTCTGCTTAATAATGGCTAAATGTATAGCCGAAAGAGCTTTGAACACCTTTGGATATTTTTATATTTATTTTTATATTATTTATGTCCTGGAAAGAAAATAATTATAGGAACACATGAGAGATTATATAAAAATAACTCAACCACTGCACTTTGTCATATGGATGGGGAAAACTTCTGATTTATAACTGGACTGTTTTTTTATTTTCTAATTTAAAAATGCTAATTTATGAAAACTTTTCCTCTTTAAAGAATTGTGATGGTTTCCCAGTCATGGTCTCTCAGTCCCATAAGAGACACCACACATAAATATAATCAATCCAAATAAATCTCACGACTAAATTACATTTACATGTAATATCCAATCTGACACATAGGAGTGGTTCTCTTTGAAAATATTTTGAAACTTTTGTCTTGTTTATCAGCCCATTTGCATTTCAAGTTAAGGACGATCATTTTTGATAGCATTTCTTGTAATATTTATATATAAAAAGTTTTTAAAGATGCAAAACTGCATATATGGCCGTCGTTGTTACAGTTTCATATATCAAGAAACAATAAAAAAAATGCATAATTTTACTATTTTGACGGTAATAAAATAAGAGCAGGACTTCCCAGAAAATCTATGCTACTTTTGATTGACGCTGTACTCATTTCAGTTCCTGCTTTTCTATGAAGTAGAGGTTCGGATGCTAGTCTCAGAGAATTCTACAGCAGAATATTTGATTCTTATTAGATATTAAATAGTTTTGGTCCTGTGTAACGGTTTATAAAATACTGTCACCTTTTTCGCTGAGTGAATGAGGAAGATTCGACAAACAACAGGATTCTGTGGAACTCCCAGTATGGAGTCATTTTTTTATCAATTAATTATAAACCTGTATTCATTCTCCTTCTCCTTCTATATTTGTATCTCTTCGTCATTTATGCTCGAGAGAGAATCCCTGATGAAATGACCTACTTTACAAATAGCATTCGATGGAGGCCATCATTGTTTCTTGAAAGTAATTAGGATTTTACATGCCAGTAGTAGTAATAGTAATGGTTCAACGTTTAACACAAAAAAAAATGAACGTGTCCGAAATAATGTTTCTAACTCGATAAAAGTCAGGTGTGAAAAATAATATGGGGTATTATCACTCACCTGGCCAATATTTCAAAAACAATTCCCGCGAAATAAGGTGTTCAGCAACAATAGAAATTTCTGATCGAGATAAGGATGTCAAAATCGATCGACATCGATTGAATAACAGAAATTATTCTTTTTCTTATTGTTTTACTTTTTCTTTCATCTTTCTTTTTGATCATTGCCGCTTTTTTTTTCACTTCCTGCCAATTTCGCAGTTTTATTTTGTTCGCTTTTCTTTCCTTCTTTATTTCATATTTTTTGTTTCACTTTACTTCCTTTAGTTGAATTATCTATTCTTTTTTTTTTTTTGTATTAATTACCTTCATCAGTTACTTTCATCGTCTTGGCCACTTTCTATTCGTTTACTTTTTCTTTTCTTTTTCCTTTTATTCTAGATTCTATTCGTTTTTTTATTTCATTTTTTCTTTCTTTTTTCGTTTTTCCCACTTCATATTTGTTTTCTCTTGATTTCATTCTTATTTCCAACCTTTCTTTCTTTGATTCTTCCTTTCTTTTTTCTTCATTTCCCATATATTATATTTTATCATCCTTTTCTTTTGACTTTCAATCTACATTGCAGTGTTTTGTATTTCTTTCTTTTGCCTGCATTTCTTCTTTTCTATTTCTCTTTAACTTCTTTTTCTTCTTTCTTATTTTTATCTTTTCTCTGAATTTTACTCTTCCATTTCTTTCTTTCTTTCTTTCTTTCTTTCTTTCTTTCTTTCTTTCTTTCTTTCTTTCTTTCTTTTCTTCGCTCCATTTTAATTTCTCCCATTTTTCTTTGTCATATTATGTATTACCTTTTTTCTCCTCCTTCATGGTTTTTCTTAATTTCTGATGTCTTTCTTGATTTTCCTTCATCGACATTTCCATTCATCTTTTCTACGCTGTTTCTCATCCAAATCTTTCAACATTTTCATTCTTTCATCAACTGATTTGTTCTCCAATAATCATAAATTTCTAACACAACACAGTTTTTTATATAATTTATTAATTATTGATATATTTATGAGTTTCTGTTCGAAATCCCATTAAACAGTAGATATCATTTCCTTAAAAGCCATTCTTAGACATTGCCTCATGTAATTAAGAAGCTGTGAAAAATTTGGTGCTTACGAAAAAGTTTTCTGGAAAAATCTTGGTTCCTGGAAACACTTTTCACATGAATAAAATGATAGAAATGTCATTTTATATTTATTAACAAATAAATACTCCGATATATACATAAATATACCAATTTATCTATCTGTCTATCTCTAACTCTCTTTTTCTCTGTATCTCCCTTTCTCTTTTATATATATATATATATATATATATATATATATATGAAAATCACATAGAGTATATATGTAAAGGGACAATATGTTACAGTTAAAGGAAAATTATCTTAGCCGACGCGTTTCGTCCTCAGAGGATTTTATCAAGTCAATTGCCTTGGTAAAACACCTCAGAGGATGAAACGCGTCGTCCAAAATAATTTTCCTTTTATCTTTAATCATATATATATATATATATATATATATATATATATATATATATATATATATATATATATATGTGTGTGTGTGTTTGTGTGTGTGTGTATATATGTATATGTGTGTGTGATTTTTAATTATATACCAACATTGAGTTCTGAACTACTACGCAATATCTCTCTTTCTATATTCTATAAATGCTAGACAATTTTCTTCATACAGGAACAAATATCTTGATGCGACAAAGATGTAATTCTAGAGACGATTGCGAATAATGTCATGGATCAAATCCGAGAAATGAGAAAATCTTGGAACTAAAAGGAAATATATTTTCAATCAAAAAGAAGGAAAAGGTATATTTACAATAAGAAAAAAAGCAATTAAAACGCCTGTGATAAGTAATGATAAACATGAGGATAATTTGACATTCATAATGCATAGTGGAAGCAAGATGACCAGCAGAAACAGTTAACTACTTAAGGAGTACGTGTGAATCATCTTAAAAAAAATATTCTTTAATTCAATTTGTGATTTATATTAACTGTCAAGATGACAATGTGAAGAATTCTCACACTTAAGTTAAATTTTAGTTGTTAAGGCGACACTTTTTTTCTATATTGCCCAAAATGAATTGATTGGCTTTCTTTATATATTATGATAACTCGTGTAGACAAATAAATACTACATAATTTTGTTTTATTTTCTCCTTAGTATTTATCCTCAGTTGATTTGTAATCTCAATCCCAAACTTTAGTCGTGTTATTTATTTAATGAAATGGTTCTACTGTATTTCAGATTCGATTTACCTTATTTCACTCATATTTAGGAACATCATTTCTGAGAATATCCCATTTGATAAAGGACAACTCTTTGTGTTGCAGCCTATTGAATATTCACATTATTGAGTTACCAACTAGTATTATTTCCCTATGTAGTCATTATATATATATATATCTATGCTCTTCCCTTGTATCATACGAATGGAACCGGAAATCAATAATAGAAACTTTTAAGTCATAAATATTGCGACAGTTTAACGTTTTTTCCTTCCAACGAATGAAGTTTTTAATGAAAGAGAACAGAGCCAGTGGGATTATAATATTCACCTTTACCACATTAATTTCTTTCTATAATTGTTCTGTCTAAAATGCATTTCTATAATTCTATAATTCCTTCTTTCTACACTGCATTTCTATAATTTCCTTCTGCAATTGTTTTGTCTAAACTGCAAATCTATAATTCCTTTAATACCTATAATGTATCACTATGATTGTTCTGTCTAAACAACATTTTTATAATTTCTATATCAATAATTTCTCACTATAATTGTTCTGTCTAAACTGCATTTCGATAATTATTATAATATCTATAATTTTCTTCTATAATTGTTCTGTCTAAACAGTTTTCCTATAATTACTATAAGTTTTCTCTATAATTGTTCTGTCTAAACTGCATTTTTAGAGTGCAAGAACATGAATACCTGTTGTTTTAAAATTGTTATAACTTTCTTTGTATTGTGCGTATAGATTTTAATTTTTGTTCCCTATTAAAAGTATGAATGAGTAATATTTTGATGTCATGCATTATGTTTTGCATGCATGTTTTGATGTTGAAAAGAAAAAAAATCAAAACACGAAATAAAAATAAAACAAATACATTAAAAATATATATAAATAATTCAATGTACTTGAACTTTTATTACTCCTTGTGGAGTTTTGGGGGTGCAATAAGAAGCAAAATCGCTATGAAGGCTTTCATTTCATCAAAGTGACTTCCTCGTGTTTACATACGAAAAGACACCAGCATTTTTTTTTGCTCTTTATTTCTCCTGACTCTTGATTTGTCTCATTGATATATTCACGTTGACGAATCGAGTAAAGCCTTGAAAATCATCATCGAAGTCCTAATAAATAAATAAAAACTCCTGAATGAAAGTTTGTTGGATATTGATACAACCATTTTTGTTTACAAAAAATCGTGAAAAAATTAACCTGGGTTTAAGTGGTGTTACAACTCATATAGAGTCTAGAAGAATTCAAAATGGCGTTGAAAAAAGAAAGTTTAACCTTGTTCCAAAGCAATAATAGGCGACTTCCAGGAAATAACAGTTGACAAATGTTTATTTATAGCAAACGTCTCAGGCGACAGAATGCGCATAGAGTTTCGAAGGGAGATAATTCTACGCCAACAATTTTCGCCTGAAGTATGGTAATGGTTAAGACACATAAGTCGTAGCTTTTTCTATTTTCCTTTTCGCTATCTGACAGAGCTGTTTAGAGATTAATGGCGATCGAGAAAGCTGGAATCAACGAAATAAACACGGGGAGCTGATCGCATATTCTGGTCTCGACCATCTCTACAAATAGACATTTCGACTTCTATAGGGTTTTGATATTCTACTTGGTGTTTTCTCTTGCTTGCTTTACGTCCGATATAAGTATCTCAACATCTGATGGCATTATTCCAATCGAACTTTTGCCACTCACACAAACGGATGCAATTAAACACTTGAAGGGCTTCGAGTAAGTAAATGCAGACAAACATGCTTCTACTTTTGTCTCTTTTCTCTCCCTGAACCTCTTGCAAACTTCAACTACAGTTCAGCCTGTTATCTTGATTTAAATCAATTATCCTGTGAGAAATGTTATAAGTCATCTTCTAATGGAGATTTTAAAAACAGTTTCCTTTTTTTAACGTAGAAGCCGTCCCAATAATACACGCCTCAGTATATGGCAATTAGTTTTGTTCTTAAAATATCTTATACACAAGACGGCTTTTGCTAATTTTACACAAGTTGTTTGCTGTTTCTTCATGTAACTTAAAATCTGAGCCCTTCTAAATTATATTTATCAATTATATTCTACCGTATTCAGCAGGAATTACAAATCGTTTTTCTATTTAGACGTAATAAGAGAAACTGCACGTTACTATATTAACACGAAGTAAAAAACTACAAATATAACTTAGAAATATTGAGTCGGCTATAAAGTTTATTTGGTGTGTAAAGTTAGATGATATTGTGATGGAAGATTATTAGCTTTATATAAACCGGTGGTTTTTCATTGTATTGTGAATACCATATACTTCGGATGACAGCAGTTAATAAAAAAATCGTTTGATTCCATCTGGATTTTTAGGAATTATTATCGTTATTCGCCCATTATGCATTAATCTAAAAAAATTGCTTTCCTCATTTTGTTTGTTATATTCACAAATTTTAGGTCTTTTTTATTGCTCACCCTATTCTACAGCATTCTGTGTTATTTGGTAAATTTTGAGAATTAAAAACAAATACCATATTGAATAGATAGTGGACAAAATTTGACTTAAATAGGAAATAATGCAAGAAAAGATCAGGCAGTAGGAAACAAAATATTCTTTAACCCCTTAAAAAAGTTAAAATTCCTACTTTTAGAATAATATCACTCAGTGAGAAAAAGTGGGATCTTTTCTTGGACCAGTTTAGAGATGTCGTACAGATAAGATTTTTCTAAATGTGACCATTTTTTCACTTTGTTTTTTTTTACAATTTCAATGAGAATTCTTTATAAATATTTCTCACGGCACAAACTTGTTCACCGTTTTCTGGAATGCTCTAATCAAGTATTTCAGAATTTTCTCAACAGACCTAAGGTATATTGAAACTATTTTCATTAGATCTTTGTCCCTGATTTTTTTTCGACAAAGCCAACACCCTCCTACTGAATACAAATCCCAGTGAGTCTTCAATGAGATTTTCTCAAATTTTACCCAGGATTTCGAGTCCCCTCACTCAAATTTAACTTCGATCAATACCATTAGGAATTCTTGTGCTAGTACATTATGGTCCATCAAAGAATCCAATCCTAGCCAAGCCTAGAATAAAGAGTTTAAGGAAAAAAGCTGTTTGCAGGGAGGTTAAAATTGTAATTATAAATCGCAGAAAAATAAACACGGTTAAAATATTTTTAAATGTTTGGCAAAACAAGAGAAGAAAGCAAGCGAAAGGTGTGAAAGAAAAAAATTGATCAAAAGAAGAAATATCAAAATATTTTCAGAGCTCTAATTAGAGAATTCACGTGACAGTTGTTATAATGAAGACATCAATAACTGAGTTAAGAGGCAAAGACATGAAAAAGAAAGCAAGTAAGAAGCAAGAATAATCATCAAGACAAACACACGCAAAATACGCAAAGTGTTAGGACAAAGAATTTCAATTCAGAACGAGGTTTACAAGCGCCATTTATTCTGTTATTTTTTTTTTAATTCATTTAAATTCGACTTTTTTTTTCAGATATTTCATAAGGGTTTTGCCTTTGTAAATCCATCAGAATCTAATCAGAATTGTGTCCTAGGAGATTAATATGGTTATAAACAAACATAAGGATTTTCCAAATAACTTTGGTGATCAAAATCTGATCAGTAGAAAAGCTGTTTTTTCATTAACTCAACGAAAACTGTACAAATATGTTAACCTAAGAAAACATTCTATTGTCGGGAAAAATGTTTTTAAAACAGATAAGAAAGCGTGAAAAGAAAAAAAAGGATACAATTATTTGGAAAATCAAAACAAAGAAAACATAAATAAAATAAGGACTGAAACATTTCACCGGATCTTGTTATCCGCGGCTTAGGCTGAACTCTACGTATAATAGCGAACCGTACCTAATACGTTCATCCAAAACAATCCCTATATACCGTGAACTGATTTGATGATAAAGCGTTGACTGAAATAAAAATTTGACATACGCTGCAAAAAGAACTGTAAAAATCGAATGAATTCGACAAATTTATTTCGGCAATAAATAAAAGAAACTTTTAAAATTAATTTTAGTTTTTTATTTCAGCTTTTGATTACTTGCTTTTATATAAGGTGTCAAGGGTCCTTAATGAACTCTTCCTAACACTATGTATACTACGCCTCTCAAGAGAGTGGGTCGAATCGAGTCGAGCCGATAGTAGTTCACTCCAAACCAGACTGACAGTCATACTAACACCTTCCACATCTTGTATTATTATTTCGTATAATATACCTTCGTTATTTCTACTATTGTGTTCGTGTTGTTCTTCCTTGGTCCTAAACTGGGCCATAATATAATGAAAATATATATTATTTAAAAATATATTCAGAATGTTACTATTGTTAAAAGCCTTACATTTGCTGTAAGTTTGGATGTGTCTGTGGGGTAATGGTTAAGGTCTCGGAATTATATACATTGTTTACTTTGTTTGGATTGTTTTCGCTATTTTTATTGCCATATTCATGACATTCCGCTGTTGTGCGCTTCGGCCATCTTCAGGTAATTGTAAATTCGAACTGAAGCCTTTATTTCGTCCACCGGGGTTGATTGTTTTCGTTCCACGTACCATGCCTTTTCTGATGTCTATCATTTATCACACTTTAACTCAACTTTCCAAGTTTTTTGTTCCCCTCTGCAGTGGGCAGGACTCACAAGTCTTTGTGTCGAGTCACTGGACTCAAGCGACACTTTTATCGACTGACGACGAAGATGAGGACAACAATCTGAACAATGTAAATAGTTTGAATAATTGCAATAACTCATATTAGAAATATAGAGAGATATTATCTCGGAATTGTTAATCGGAGAGCGGCGTTGCAATTTCAGTTGGGCACATCATATTCATATGGAAAGGATCTACGAATCGGAGAGCGGCGTTGCAATCTCAATTGGGCACATTATATTCATATGGGAAGGATCTACGAATCGGAGAGCGGCGTTGTAATCTCAATTGGGCACATTATATTCATATGAGAAGGATCTACGTATCGATGAGCGGCGTTGCAATCTCAATTGGGCACATTATATTCATATGAGAAGGATCTACGTGTTCACCCCAGATATGGGTTACTTAGCAAGATTTGTATGATTATTATCTAACAAAATTCTTACAATCTATATGTATTTTCTGGATTTAAAAAATAAAAAAAAAAAATTGTGAAAAGGAATAATAAATAAGATAAAAAAGACCTGGGTTTTGTCAATAATGTTTTGGCTTAAATTTCATTCGTTTTAAATATGTTTTTAAATGTAATTTTAGTTTAACCAGGAAGGTTTTTTTCGAAGAATCCAACAGCAAATAACTAAAATTGAATTTGCGATTCCACCAATAGTAAAATTCAAGTATGTTAAACCAAGTGATAGATTTTTTCCCCTTGCACAAATGACAGAGATTTTTAAATAGGCTGATGAACTGATGAAAGATGTTTAAGAAACCTGCAGATGGAATTACCGATTCCGTGAAAGGGCATCACTAATAAATAGAAGGAGATATTTAAAAGTGTAGAAATAGTAATAAGCATTTAAAATATACAACATATGAAAATTGTTATCAATATACGATTTTACTGAACATAAATACAAATGAATATACAGGTGGTAAAATTTGACGGAACGAAAGATGCCGGGGTTTGAAAATTTATAGGGTTGATTTTTAAATGTGATAGAAAAAATAAAGTAGCAGTATTTAAAATTATTCTTCATTTTAAAAACACCTCAATAATTACAAATAAAAACTTTTAATAACATGCCCAACACATTTTATTTCATGATCAGCTAATTTATATTTGTACTCAGACCAAGGTGGTCACTATGGGCAACACTTTAGGTCTTTTATTCTCTAATTGTATATGGACCACCTTAAAAACAAAATGCTATATACATATATATAAAATAATATATATATATATATATATATATATATATATATATATATATATATATATATATATATATATATATATATATATATATATATATATATATATATTTTCCACACCGATCATCATCTTTCGGCCTCAGTCGAGATTGAACTCACCAATACTTTGATTGGTGTAGTTCATAATCTTGTCAAATAGCTGAATTCTTGATGCTTCGCTAGGGCTATCAAGGGTGTTTTTATCGTGACACCATCACTAAATGGATTGCCAACCAAGGCTCAGAGAGACTCCATTCACCCTCATCTAAGAGCAGGTTTTGAATTCAGAGTTTTCCTTCTCCTAGACCAGTTGCCATCCAAGGCTATAGAACCCAGTCTGTCCTGCTATTTACCCATAAAGAGCGAGAAGAAACCCATAACAAATGTTGAAACTGTCCTCCGCTTGCTCCTACATCCGTTGGAATATTGACTGGCAGACCCTTTCAAATACTCCCACACAGTGTCGAATGGTATCGCAGGCCACGGTGACACGTTGATGAAGTGTCCCTGCATTATTAATGTCTGCTGCATAAACAAATTGTTTTAGGTGGCCCCACAGATAAAGATCCAAACGATTGAGGTCGGGGGAACATACAGACCATGGAACTGGTCCTCCCCTACCTCTCCATCTTTCATGGTAGATATCAGCCAGTGCATCGCGAACAATGCTATTAAAATGTACTGTGGCCCCATCATGAAAGAACGAGATTCGGCTTCGTATTAGCAGAGATTCGTCCTCTAGCAGGTCAATTATACCATGGGAATTCCGATTCGCCCACGAATGTTGGTTGTGTAATTTTGTTATTCTATCTCTTCTAAATATTCCCTCATTAGTAAAGAAGACTGGAGAGACAAAAAACTAATCATCAAATTGTGCAATTAATCATCGACAAAAGTTAGCTCGTGGTGAGTGATCAGAGGGCGAAATACTATGAAGATGTTGCAAATGATACGGATACAGGAACAGCTCGAAGTGTGCTCCATGTGGTATTATGACATGTACAACATGCTAGGGCCTCTTGACGCGTGCTGACACCTGGATGGGTTCCGGCAGCCTGTCGAATGTGTCAAGGCATATGAGCGGATCTCGGTCTTCATCAATCCATAGTTTGTGGGACTACGGATCCTGTCTCATCAACGCGACGATAAACAGCAGCAAAAGTTGGATGACTTGAATGCCTTGGATCTGATATAGTCGTGCAACTTTGCGTCCATTACAATTCGTGCGACCTTATATAAAAATCTTATGTGCCTGCTCACTTTATGAATATCCTGCCATTATTAAACGGAACAATTTTTATAACTTGGAAAGAAATTTGAGAGTAATCGAAATTAATTATGAAATACAGCGAAAGTCAACCATAAAATAAAATAAAAAAATATTTGTGCGGAAGGTAAGGACCTACGTACACAAAATGTATTTAAATTAAGTGGTGACAGAAGAATTATTGTTAAAAGTTTAAAAGGTAACCTTCAATACTTAAATGCAACGATCAATTTTGAATTCTTCTGTAGTTGGCTATCGCATATGGCATACCTCAGAAAAAGAATTCTCTGGTAACAGAGGGCCAGCTTGTAAATAAAAGAGCCAAGCCAGTAGCGAAGAAAAGAAAATCACGTGAAAATGAGTACACAGATCAGACGACAACTAAGAGAGCTTCCAATGCTGGGAATATAAAATGAACTAGGGACTCCTGAACAAGCCGAAGGCTTAATCAAGAGTCCTTCGCAGGAGCTAGTTTAGTTGCCGCCCTACCGAGCGCCTTTTTAAGCTAGTAATTAATATGATTCAATGTTTGCTCTTATCGAAAAACCAGGATTTCACGGAACAATAGTTAAATCGACAATTCAGAAGCACACTTGAAAGTGCCTGTGTTAATAAATTAAAATCACAACATTCTTCTCACTGTTAAAATATTTAGTAATTTAACATTACTCAATTAGATGTCTTGTGATATTAAAAAAAAACTGGATTATGGTATAAATGATTTAATGAAGAATATTCAGAAAAATATTTTAAAAGTTGTTTATTTATAGGAACTGAGATAAGTTTTAAATTTTGCTTCGTTTAAATTTTAAATTTAAACACATTTTCTGCCGGGGTCAAAGTTTAAAGAAAAAACATTTCGGAGACTTGAAATTTGAATCCGAAACCGTCATCTGGTATGCAAATCAGTATTTTAATTATTCCAAGATATTTTGAATTCAGTTATTTTTAGTTTTTGCATGCGTTAGAACACAATAGAGAATCGAAAGGAATAAAAGAAATGCATTGGATCAAGTATTATAAAGTTTCTTGACAGATTGAAATGGCAACCGTTAATTTGTCATTACCTAACATTTGTTGTACGCAGAACACAGTGTCTGAATTGAGAAAGTAAAGGAACGTATATTCTTTGAGTTGAATAAAGTTTCATCAAAGTCATTTTTGCTTCTCATACACTAAATCGCAATATAAATCAATGAATTTGACTGTTCAGTCATTTTCAAACTTTTCTCAATGTTTAAAAAATTGTGTTATATTTACTCCAATGAATTGTTCAGGTGAGACAGAATCCATCTTATCTACACAATGTACAATATTGTCCTCATCTTATCACAACATTTCGGCCGTTGTACTCTGCAGACTTCTTCGTGTATCTGTCGATCTGGATATTTTTCAGGTAATTATAGAACTGAACACTTGTTTAATCTACGAGATTAGATAGTTAACATTGTGCTGTCCACGTTAAGGAATATCGCATTCTTCTTTAGTATTGCTCAGTTAGTCTCTGTTCTGTTATCCAGTGAATCTACATCTGTACCACCAAGATCTTGGATTGAACTCACACATGCTCTGTTATAAACTCTCAACCCAACGTTTGATATATAAGGGCATTGTCTTGTGGGAAACGTCTGAGAATAGAACTAGTAGTATTAAACCTAATGTTGTTAATTCTTACTTTACTGCTATTGTTGTCACGCTTGAATACAACCATTGCGGCTTCGATTTTCGTACTGCCGCTTCCGTTGAGGCTTTGCTGTCACATTTCTTTATTTATTGAGAGATGCTATATGGTATTTACTTATATGCTATGACTAATGCGGTGACGCTCAGAGCCTATGTTATGTGCTTGATTTCTTCCCACATATTTCTAATTCAGTGTGCTTTTATACTATTTTGCTTCATTCCAAAGGTTAAAAAGTATTGTCCTCCTTTCATAAATGTTCAACCAGACATTGTTTAACGTCTAATTTCTGCTTTGTGATATTTTTTCTACTTTGACGAGGCGGTTGCTTTCACCACTTTTACCTTTGTCACGACAGAAAAGGATAGAAAAAAAAGAACATTCTTCTAGAGAGAAAATATTTATCTGAGTTAACAACTCAAATAAATATTTTTTTTCACAAAGAATAAAGGTATTTGCAAGCACTGATAATCTGTTCGTATGCCAGATAACTCAGGATTCATTCAGTTTCGCAGAGTATTTCAAAATTTAGTCAAAATTAAGCACAGCAGATATGAATACCAATATGAATACCAATTTATTAAAATACAGATTTTTAGTCGGTATACCAATTAAGTATTTAAAATCTACACACCACACGTGTATGTGTATATATATGTATATATATATATATATATATATATACAAATCATTGTGGCCGAGGCCTTAGAGCGTGCTAACATTGTTCAAAGTGTTGATCACACTAGATAATACGTTCTCTCCTATAAACTGTAACTAAGGTCTGCTCAGCATAGTTGTAGTGTAATCCACAAGTGGGATGTGTAGGTGTTGAGAAAATACAAAAATGTGCCTGAGGGAGCGTCTGCAATAGGGTTTGGCTAGCCGCCCTAATATGCGGGAATCCTCGAATACGAATGGCCAGCTATTACACACACACACACACACACACACACACACACACACATATATATATATATATATATATATATATATATATATATATATATATATATATACATATATATATATGATTAAAACAGAAATTCTGCCCTGATAAAGTGCTTCAGAGGACGATACTCGAAAGATATGTTTGCTTTTTATTATTCTATCTGAAATTTCACTCACACACACACACATATAGTGTGTTTGGACAGCAATCTTTCAGTGTAGTCACTGCTTAATCTGTGCAAATTATGGGAATTTTATTTTTCGTGTTTACCTCTAATTTCAGCTAAAATATATCTTGTACACTATTTAATTGAAATCCTTTCATTCTGGCATTAAAGTAACACCTTAAGTTCCGTCTCCTTCTAAAAAAGAAAGATATAATGTGTTATTTATTCTTTACACAATGCAGAATACATTCGAAGTTTGATGAAATTCTATGAAAAGAAACAAAATGAAAGAATTAAGATACGTCTAGATGATAAGCCCGATAAACACTCTGTGGTGCTTCGCTTCGTCTTGATTAATTTAGAACTGGTTAATATAAGATAGCTTCTGATAAGAAAAAAAAAACAAAAATATTGCTTGCCATCAACTTAACTGCTAATAAGATAAACATCATTCTTTCATTTAGTAAATCGAAAATCCCATCCACAGCCCGAAATCTATAAAAATCGGATAAACTGTAGACTCTGCCTAAGAAGAAACGAATTGGCAAACCCTATATTTCACTTTTATTTCTTATTTTGTTAAATACAAATTATTAAATACGCTATTATTTTTAACTTAGAGAAATTACAAATCAAAATTACTCACTAAAAAGAATAAAATTGTAAACATTGTTCGTTATATTATGTAAAAATCAGGTTTACATTAAGCTTTATTGGGCATGTTAGCATTGCCTTGGTTCAGGCAATTTCATAATCCTTTCGTCGTCAAAGCTCTCTTTAAAGTTTTTCAAGGAATTGCATTTTTCTAATCAATATATAACCCAAATAAATATTATTCTAAATGTACAGTATGTGATAAACACGGCAGATAAAATGAATATCACAAAAGGGCGCTCTAACAAATTATATTTCTCAATAAAGAAACGTCCCTACTGTGATCTAATTGCTAGGGAACTTCCTAGAATGCTGACTTTCATTGCTCTCTTTGTTAGTAACTGTTAGAATCAAGCATCCGTCTCTCATGGAGAAACTCAAAGAATATTACTTTCTAATCACACAATATACATAGCACACTATCTTCTTTGATCAGTTATCGAGTGCGTCTCCGATCAAGCAAATCCAAATCGGATTCGAACCTGCACCATCCTTTACAGGAATAACCGTCTTTAATATGATTTCTTAAATATCCAGGCCAACAGACGAAAATCAATTGTTATACAGTTTAATAAATAAGCGGGAATATGGCTCTCAGCTAAAATAATGTTATAAAATCTGGCGGATTAATGAATTAAAAAAAAGCTTTATTTCCTTAAAAATTACTTTATTTACGTTCGGATACGAAACAAAGCATATATAGGATGGTGATTGTCTAAGCCTAGCTTAGATGTGGCACAAGGCTGAGAATATGGAGCATCCAGTGAGAATGGAATTCATTATTCAGTCGTAATTGATCTACCGAGAAAAGATTTTTAACCATTGCACCACATCGAAGTGCCCATGAGGACCTGGTGATGAATTTTCATTTACAAGGCACTATTCGGCTTTTTGCTGAACGGTGACGCACTCCGTGGCTGAGTTGGACTAAAACACGTCGGATCTAACGACGGTTTCTCCTGCAAAGGGGGACGAAGGTATAAATGTTGTTCTTTCATGAGATTATTCGTGTTTCATTTCGTTTGTTTCATGATCTCTGGCATTCCACATAATCTTTTTTTCTTAACTATTCAATATTTGATCTATAAACGCATAATTTATATACATCTGAAGAGGGTCTATTCGCTTATCTCAAACTGAAACCATTTATCAACTCAACAAAGATGGTGAAATTTTTACAGGAATGTAATTCTAATCATGATTCTTATCAAACAGTGATTCCTGTCGAATTAAACTCGTATCACCGACCGTGGAGAGTCGTTCTATGAAAAATCGTCAAGTCTAACTTTGCAACATTTGAGCTGTATAAATTTTATAATTCATCATTAATTATGTGGTATTTGGTAATCAAGGCTATCCACATATTCCTGTCCCTTGAAATTCTAAGTAACGTTTCGCTCTTTAGCATCTGTAGAATCTTACCTCTTTCGTTTTAACTCTCGTCTTTATTTCGACATATCTTTTTAGCTTCAAGTCACGTTTAATTTGGGCATATCTCTTTCGTTTTAAGTCTCGTCTTTATTTGTAAGTATATTGTCCAACCATCTCTGCTATAAAATTGTTTCTAATAACATTTAACTGTATCCTTTTACTTCGCATAGTTTATGAAAGGAAACTTTCACTATTTACATTCAATTTTGTATTTCTGTGTCGCACATCCGATTACTTGTTGCCCAGATAGTGTCATTTTCATTACCTTTTCCATAAATTATATATATTCTTCTTTGCGTTTCATTCGTATGCCGTATCCTATTTAAAATAAAATAAAAATGTTTAATATGCTTTAAACCTGTTTGTTTGTGTACGTATTCCGGGCGATTTTTGACAACTAAAACTATCCAAAACAAATAGCACTAAAACCATGACAAGTTCTGAACAATTTTTAAGCCCCCTAATAGATAATTAAATTAAATTAGATTAAATAAATGCTTAAAAAAGAGCATATATTTCCTTTGGTGTTTTGCACATACTCCCTATGTTTCACCAAGCAGAGCTAGAACGTTCTCGAAGAAATTGTTTCACTTATAGACATCAGATTTATTCCTCACCAACAATATATGATTTTATGGGGGAAAGCAGATAAGAATGCAAATTATAATTATCTGTTCACGAGAGAAATAACGATAAATATATCGGAGGCAGAATGATAAAAATGAAATGAAATAATTTGATAAATAAATGGGCTTCCAAATTATCTCTAGAGTTGTCTCCCTTTGTAATTATGGCGTCTGATAATTAGGACAATGTCTTCAGTTAATTAATAAAGCAGCAACCAAAAAATCTTGAAAATAACTTATCAAAGTCTAATGACTGCTGCTGTGTATCTCCGAATAACTGATTCTTGACGCTTCTGAGTGTGTGCTTTTCCCGTGAAAATGAAACTGCTTTTTGCATCTCTGTTGAAGTTCATTAATGACAAAAAGTATCTGAATTTTTGTTGGGACATATTCCCAGCTTCTATCACAGAAAATTCGTTGCCATCTCGGAATTACGAATGTTTATCGAAAATCTTACTTTATTTTAGTTATATAGATTTCAGTATAAAAGTATTTTTCTAGGGTCAGAAACACTTGAATTATGTTCATTACCTTTTATATATAATTGTGTAAAGATTGTTGTAAAGTTATTAAAAAGGTTTAATCACTTTTCTTACATTAAATTATTATACCAATTAGTGTTCATTGTAACATAGTAGCAGAGTTTACAGCTGGTGACAGGAGGCGACTAATATCACTACCACGCTTTATTTTTAGTAGCATGCACTAACTCAAGTGGAAATGTACGCCAATGATTCAGTAATAAAATGTGTATTAACCAACAGATGGTGGGAAAACTTTTGCAATATACTCAGGTTTATATGAGAAATACACTCAGGTTTATATGAGACATATAGTCAGGTTTATATGATAAATATACTCTTGAATTTCAGAGTATTCATTATATAATCCTATGTTTTTGCAATAACTTATTTGAAAGATTTTATACGGTCCTAGAATTGATTTTTTCATTAGATTGTAAATAAATACATATAAAATGCAGTTATTAATTTTGTTTTTCATTTTACTTGACGTTGGTCTTTAGAAAGATATAATCAGGAAAGGAAAATAAAATATTTCTGCTCTAGTCTCCTGAAACATCGGCATCTACAACTTGAGTAATATTTGATTTTTATTTACAATCAGTCCACCTGCTATTTTGGCAGGTTACCTGTGTGCTCTTGTAATTTAAAAACCTAGATTTAAAATAATTTTAATATATATTGTTTATTTCTATTTTTATTTTTTAAATTGATATCGCCCCCTGCAAGATAGTAAAACCACTAAGACACAAGGCGTTACAGGGTGTGGAAGAATTAGGAATAGAAACATTCGTGATGAGTGGGAAGAGGAAAGAGTAATCACGAGGACAGTAAATGGCGATTGGCATTTCATTTAATTTAATCCCACGGCATGACGGAATATCGTCGATAAAAATTCATATGAATCATAATTCATTCTTGAAATATCGTTAACAAGTTATTTCTTTCTCGTTTCATTTTTGGTTTCATAAAATTCCAAGGCCTTTGTTTCATTTTCATTTTTCCTTACTGTTCTGTGGTTTTCACAGGTCACATTTATTTTCGATTCAATTTTTAATACAACTTGGGCTCCTCAGGAATATCATCAGTACTCTGCCATGCCATCAGTAAGTGTCTCTATAAGCCTAGATATTAACGAGGGATTTTTTATTTTTTGCCATTCATAGGGTACAAGGCCAACCTTATGCAGAGTCAAACATTTTCTCGGTTTTTGTCTCATTATTCGTGTGCATCGCATTATATATTCATTCATTTGGTCAATTCTCTTTAATTTGAGCTTCCAATATCTTGTGCTAAAATATCATTCATTAACCCTTTTTCATTTATTTTTACTTGATTGCACTTAGTTCTAATGTTTCAAGATTGACCTAATTCCTTTAATTCATCTTGGCGTACATTATGTACGCATCGGTTAATTGCATTGTTTGCTTGTGGGTATTACAATGATCATCATTTCTGGATTACAAACTTCATTTTTGTTCGGATCAAAGTATCTGAAAAAAAAGTTTGTTTTTTTTGTTTGGTTTTTTTAAATTAATCACTGTAATATTTTGTGAACTTCCTACAGTTTATTTTCAGGAGAGGCAGTTAAATGCTTTCATTTTTATAATGTAATGGATACTGATCTCATGGAATACGCCACTAATATTCATTTCAGCAGATGATTCCATAAAAATTTTGTTCTACCCTTATGTTTCTACATAGCGTTAGATCGGAAATTATTCTCCCTTTCTAAACGTTTATGTCTACCTCACTATTGTAGTATCCACATCCTAGGAATCATATCCATGAAGATTCTGAAACTATTATGCTATTGATTACATTCTTCTTATTTGCTTGGAACTCTTCGTGTTTTTTTTTTGGGGGGGGGGTATCAATAAATAATCGGTTATTTGCTCTGCTTAGTTTTGTCGATCTTTTCTGCTCTTTTGGTAGAAATTCTTGGCTTTCTAATAAATCATATGTTTTCTCTATAAATTATCCCTATTCGAATTTTCCACATTAAAGGCAGGCGTGTAATTTCTATTAATATTTGCCCTTGTGGACGCTTTCGGAGTTAGAATGGATTTATTCTTTTGTTTTCCCATCGAGTACCCTTTCTTCTATTTGATGTTCACCCAATTCTTTTTTAGCCCCGTTGGCTAGGGCTGTAGAATACGCCGACTGCATCTCTGCAGAGGCGTACGACACCCCTTCCCAATGGGGCAATCCTGGGTATGACGATAAACTACATCCGCGTCCAGGGTAAGACGATAAACTAACTCCAACATCAAGGTCTCTGATCAGGATGCTTTGAATAGCGTGGAAACACCTCTTAATTGTTGATGTTCCCAGGACAGCCCAGACCCGGGGTGGTAGCACCTGTTAGGGTCCCAGCTATGGGCAAATAGTTAACCCCGAAAATAGGACTACATCCGCGTCCTGGGTATGACGATAAACTACATCCGCGTCCAGGGTAATAGGATAAACTCCAACAGCAAGGCCTCTGATCAGGAGGCTTTGAGGAGTGTGGAATCTCCTCTTAATTGCTGGTGTTCCCAGGTTCACCCTGATCTGGGGTGGTAACACCTGTTAGGATCCCAGCTATGGGCAAATAGTTAACCCAGAATCTGAAAAAAAGTATTACCAGCAATACGTTTTTGAAAAACAATATTACCAGCTATACGTTTTCGGAAAAACAATATTACCAGATATACGTTTTTGAAAAATTAATATTACCAGATATAAATTTTTTAGGAAAAAATATTAACAGAAATAGATTTTTGACAAAACAAAAATATTACAAAAGAAAGGTTGTTGTCATTAAATGACCCATTGAGGTTGATATGCCGTAAAATAAAACAAAGCGAACCAAACCCAATTCTTTTGGGTGAAAACTTTCATGAATAAATGTAAATTTCTTTAAATAATAGTTTTTTTTTGTTTTTTTTTTGACAAAATTGTCAACATTCAAAGCAAATGTCATGAATACAATTGTACATTAGAAAATGGCTGTAGATGGATGGGTGGAAATGTTATAAAATGAAACAAAAATATTTATTAAAATGAAAAAAAAACTTTTTTCGTAACTATGAAATTAAAAGAAAACTGAGCTCGATCACTTGATTCTTTTAAGCGATTTCTTTTCCAAGATTATAACATTTAATTTATGAATTATATCATTATCCTGAAAACTTCTTGAAATGCTAACATTCAAACTCAAGGAATTTTAATTTTAAATCTGAAATGTATGTGTTAATTAGAAGATTAATTACAATATTTTGAATTGGAATAATATCTGTTAGAATATTCTTAGAAATGAATAAAATAAGTTTCAGTCGATTCCATGTCTTTAATAAAAATTCTTTTAAAAATTATAAATGGAAAAATGAATAATATGGCCGATAGTCTGAACCATCCATGGAATATGAATTTTTTTCCTGAAAATTATATAAATCGTTCTGTATGCTGATAATTAATGAAAGGAAAAAATAATAATAATTTAAGTTAATAAAATGACGCATTTCCGGAGATTAAATAACACTTGACAGTATTATAATTCTTTACAATATTAGAAAAATTAATAAATGAAAGCGATCATTATTCTGTACAATATTTGCAATCATAAGCCCACTTCTTAAATGTATAAAATGGAGTAAAACCACTGAATTCAAATAGAGTCTGCTTAAGTCTTGGAGTCAAAATGACTATTCTGAAAAATGTTAAACAGAAAGTACATTCATTTATAATTTTAATATTTACTATAGTCCATGTTTAGATTGCAAATCTTGAAATAATTTTATAATAGAAACAATATATTTATGAGGTTACCTCATGAATATGTAAAGACGTCTTATTTTATATATTCATATCAATTATAAATATAATCATTGTATAATTATCTTGTATTCTGTTAATACATGTTTTACCCATTCGATAAACGAAAGTCCATATGACTGAAAGTGATAAGCTCTCTTTAAAGAACTATGTTTCCAGATTTTCAAATCTGCAGCAATTAAAACTGAAATAAATCTAATATTTTACATTTATTCTCAACCTATCAACAAAAAATCGTTATATGTTGAAAGAAATCTGTACGATTGTCACACTTCTGAATAGAATGTGCGTGATCAAGACCGCTTGCTTTCTTAAGGAACTGATCACATTATTTGAGCACAACGTAAGATATAAATAACGATTGCGGGACTTCGATGATTTATTAATGGTTAGCAGTTGGATCTTATGACCTACTTTTAAGTTAGAGAATCATATATTCGTGTCCTTGTACAGAGATTAGTAAATAGCCACTTAATTTAATTACGTTAACATTGCACATAGTTATCTTGTAGGGACATACATCGAAGATAAAACTTAATGACTTACCTTTACCGCGGATTCGATCACCGCGGTTTCGATTACCGCGGTATCAGTTACCCGCACTTCAAGCTTGAAGTCGTCAGTTCATAAGCTTTACTTAATCATGAGCCCAATGTAGGATGCTGGTAATTTCTATTTACCGTGACATTTCGAGATCTGGGTGATCATAGTTCTCCAAAACTTGCACTACTTTGTAGCTTTTTACTAAGCTTTGTCTTTTCACCAGCCATACTCCTCCCTGTTCTGCAATCTTACGCAAGCTCGTTGTTTTTTTTGTTTTTTTTACAGATGCTCACCAAGGGCAACTCACAGTCGATGGCTACCGAAGGCGGTTATTGCGTGAGAAGTAAGAATAAGGGTCACAGATTAAGCGAATATGTGTGGAAGACTTGAAGAGGTTAATGATGTAGTAGTGTGGAAAAGATATTCCTGGGGTTCTTTTTCCAACAAAGCAATTCCCAGTGGGACTAATTGCTTACGAAATAAAAGGGAATGAGGTTGGTTCGCTTGAAAGTATGTGGCGGGGCAGGTCTTACCAGAGGAGGGTTAGATTTGGGGAAACTAAGGAATATAGCATGTCTGAACATTCTCTATGGAAATAGCGAGAGATTAGCCAGAGGATTGTAACGTCACACATGTGGGAAAAGTGTTTGTATGGAGTAAAACCTTGTCACAAGTAGACGCTTTTTGGGCTCTATCAAGACTAGAAAATAAAGACTGGACTACTTTATAAATGAAATTGTTCAAACACACACACACACACACATATATATATATGGAACTGTGTAGCGAAAAAAACCATATTTTAAATCAATTAATTTATAATATTAATGCTCTGTAAATTTACATTGAGCACTATTTTGTAAAAATAAAAATATCTATAAGAACACCGGATTTTATATCTTACTGTTCTTTCTTTTTATTTATATATATATATATATATATATATATATACCAAAGTATATAATTGGTATACACGGAATGAATTCCAATAACCAACAATTACTATTCTTAAAAGAGTGCTCAATACAAAGTAGAGCAGATATAATTATTTTTATAAAAAATTTATAACATAAGTATGTTATAAAATCACTACAAAATAGCCATTTTGTTTCAACACACTCTGTGTCTTATCAAGATGGTGTTGAAAAGAAAATAAATGGTTTTAAAAGTTTCAGATTAATTAACGATCCTACACTAGGGGAGCATTGTTACAAAAGCTAGAATAACCAATCAAAACGAAGTACAGAAAGATTCAAAAGCTTGACAACAAAATCCTGCTATTATAGCTATTTAGATCTTTAAATACGTGTAATATTAAAATAATTTTTACTAACTAATAATTATAAATTTATATGATAAATTTAATATTAAAATTAAAAACTGGCAATTTTAAAAATCAAATTTAATCACTATTAAGTTTAAAAACTACAAAATTATTGAGAAAAGAAAAATATATATGTTTATTCAATTCATTTCTTCATTGAAATTACGTCTGACAAGACAAAAAGCTACAATTCGTCCGGTCATCTGATAATACATGTATATATTTTTTCTTTTCCGTTTTTATTTAAAGTTTGTGAATATGGTCTTAAACTCACATTGACACAACAAAATCACAATCAGATTATAATACATACGCATCTAGACATAATTAGATACATACACACACACACACACACACACACACACACACACACACACACACACAACACACAAAAAAAAAAAAAAAAGGAAGAGGTGGGGGAATACATGAACAACTCCACAGCCCTTTACGAAAAAAGGAGATGATGTGAAACTAACACTTATACACACACACAGTTAAATGTGAATACACTCTACATACAATATAGACACCGATATATACACAAACATACATCCACAATGGCATAGACATTGAGAAATCACAACCAGTAAATATTTCAGACTTAAATAAATGCTAACCACTTATTGAATTATAACTTAAATCGTTTCAAAATATATAAAAATAAAAATGTTTAAAAATAATATTATTTAATATATTAAAACGAAAACTCTAAAACAATAAATATCAATAAAAATATATATATATTATTAATCATATAAGTTGATAATAGTTTCATTATATATTTGGCAAAAGGATAAAGAAATCCAAAAATATATATATATATATATATATATATATATATATATATACACGGCAACAAAAACAAATTAACACACATAAAAAAAAAATACTAGTAATTTCAACCAAGTAAATAATATCAACAGTATCAGTAAATCAATTACTGATAAGTTACGAATTAGTGATCGGGTAGGCAAACTACAAAACTAAAAAGCCTATAATTAAAACCATAAACCCGAATTCAAAACTAAGCCATCCACTAGACTTATAAAATCCTACAAGACCAGAAATCGGTAGGATTAGCAAGACCATCTTAGAAAGAATCAACCACTCCATTAAAAAACACCCTTGGACTGCTCCAGTGGATTAACACAACTGAGGTCATCAACTGGTTTAACAACATACGATATAAGGGAAAATGTTCATTCATACAGTTCGATATTATCGACTATTATCCATCTATATCTAAGGATCTTTTCACATTGGCACTGGACTTCGCCCGGGAATATTCTACTATTTCTGAGAGTGAAATTGATATCATCATGAAGTGTCGAAATTCTGTTCTAATTTACAAGGATGAACAGTGGACCAAAAAGTCTTCCAACAACAATTTTGACATTTCCATGGGTTCCTTAGATTCTGCTGAAGCTTCGGACTTGGTTGGATTATTTCTTTTATATAATTTAAGTGCCTTCGATTGTCTAGATTCAGATAGTGTAGGATTATATAGAGATGATGGATTATTAGTTGTTAAAAACTCAACTAAAATTAAGGTAGACCGTATTAGGAAAATGATCTATAGGGTATTTAAGGATTTAGGTTTTAGGACAATAGTTACTACTAATGTTAGACAAGTAGATTTTCTAGATGTCACCCTAGATCTTGCTAACAATATTTTCCAACCATATGTGAAAGTTAATTCCAACCCATTATACGTGCATCCTAATTCCAACCATCCCCTTCAGTTATCAAACATATACCCACTTCCATTGAATTTAGAATTAGCGCTAACTCTTATAATAAGGAGGTTTTCAATAAACATAGTGATTTTTATAATTCTGCACTAAAAATAGTGGATACAAAAATACCACTATTCAATATAAAAACCCTGTTAATTGCAACCATAATAAGAAAAGAAGATCTAGAAAGGTTATTTGGTTCACTCCCCCTTTCAATGTTATGGTCAAAACTAAGTTAGGGCGTATATTTATTAACCTAATCAAAAAACATTTCCCCAACCCTGAAACTAACCCACTTAGTAAAATATTTAATCCTAATACCCTTAAATTAAGCTATAGTTGTGCTGATAACCTAGAGCAGATAATTAAAAAACATAACAACATAGTCTTTAACAAGTATAGGAATTCAAAAGGCTTGACTAATCAACAGGTTACTAACTGCAATACTAATTATAAGAATACAAATAACAACTTATGTAATTGTAGGAATCCGAATAATTGTCCACTACAAAATAACTGTGGGATTACTTCTGTAGTCTATCTTGGTACTATTTCAACAATTGAAAATCCAAATATAA
>CAHIKZ030004385.1:1977500-2067500 GCA_903632075.3 Acanthosepion pharaonis | reverse complement strand
AAGACAGATGGCTATTTTAGCGACTAAATTAAAAAATTATCATAGGATCTAGAAATTTCACAAAGAATAATAATTCATCACAGTTAAAGAATACAAGACAAATTTCCTAAACAACCATCAATATCGATTACTCAACCCAACTAAAATTAATATCGGTAAAATCAGTAAAATCATCCTTGAAAGATCATGTATATAGTTGAAAAATTCTCTAGAAATTAACTAGTTGTATAAAACAGCGGAAGCGCTAGAATGGTTTACTAGTATGAAAAGGAAAAATGGATGCACATTCATCCAATTCGATGTTTGTGATATTTATCCGCTCATAACCGGGAATCTTCTAAACCATTTAATATTCTATAATAGTTACTTGTGGATTAAATGAATTAACCCAAAATTTTATATTGTTTTCAGAGCATTTCATTCAGCAGAGATATGTACATTATCTGGAATCTTATTATTGTGGAGACTTTGATCTACTTTTCACATTAAGAAAAACCGGACTTGAAATTGTGGTGTAATTCTCCTCCATTAAACAAGCCTACAAAATACAGACCGATTGAGAAATGAACTGATAATTTTAAAAAAAAATCACAAATTAAATCTTACTACTACCACCAATGCTAAAGTGATCAACTTTCTCAATGTGACCTCAGACTTGAATAATGTTTATTACAAACCATATACCAAACAGCTACATAACCATAGATACATCAGCTAAGTATCTAACCAGCACCACAAAATTATAGATAATTTAAACAAATCAGTTTAAATTATATTATCTATCAACTCCAGCAAAAGGATGTATTTGATAAGAAAATTATATATATATATATATATATATATATATATATATATATATATATATATATATATATAACTTTAGAAGTAAGCAATCATAGAGTAAATTTAGTGTACTTAGAAAAAAAACATAGAAGGTAAAAATAGACAGAAACACTGTAAGTGTAAAATTATATGATTTAATCCCCCTTGTAATGTTGAAACAAATATACACCAACACTAAAAGCAATTTTTAACAAAATAATGTTAAGATCAGCTATAGCTACGGTAATAACATTTTTTAACATACAACGCGTGTTAGCACGTGTGATACCATGTCTTCATCAGCCGGCGACCAGGGGTGATATCACGGTTTCAGTGGCTATAGCGTGACCGCCATCCTTGGCCCCACGACCAGCGTTTGCCACCAGACAGTGTATGAAGATAAGCAAATCGATCGTTCCCCTTTGTAAATTCTCGTAATGAAATTTGGGATAAACAAATCCGTATCCCAACATAACAACATTATATTAAACAAGTATATTTGCAACAAAGACAACGTATATTTTTCTTTAACTCAAATGCATCTGCTAAAAAAGTAAGATCTGTCCCTTTAAAGCTCAATGCATGTCTGGTAATATTGTATACCGAGCGAGTATACATTCCTGTAACGATGTTAAATTTTATTTTGGTTCTGAAAATACTTGGACTTTTCTTTTCTACCATCATTCAATGAACTTAGGGAATATAAAATACAAAAACAGCACTGCTCGCTTCAAATATTTCTGGCAATTAAAGAATGATGACACTTCACCTTTCACCAACTGGGATATTATAGTAAGAGCCAAATCTTATAATTGGAAAGGAATTAAATGTAAGTTATGTCTTGTACAAAAGATTAGCTATCTTAAACACATAAATAACCGTAGCTTATTAAACAAGAGTAATGAATTGATCTTATGCCTTTATAATTAAAAACAAATATAATTCTTTACGTCTAAATTACATTGAAGACTTGCTAATGACAATATTACCAACTATAAACAAACCTCAAAAATATTATATAACAACACCAAACTTTATTCAATCCATTCTTAAAGATTAAAAAATTTCCGAAACTAACATCCGAAAAACCAACATATATCTACTAGACACACACACACACGCACACACACACGCACAGACACACACACACACATACGCACATGCACGCACACACACAGGCTTGCAAATATATAATTTTATCTGAATCCCATACAGCCAAACTAGAATTATTATCCACTTACATAAACCAATTTTTGCGGTTTTTCATTTAAACGTGGAATCCGTCGTCTCTCCTTGATTTCGGAACTCTACAAATTATATTAATATTTATTTAACAAGTGAAATATAATTAAAACCTCAAAAAGGAAACTACACGAAATTAAAAATACCAGAATCTATTTCTTCTTTATCTCCATATCTCATTCTCTGATGAAGTTTTATAAAACTGAAACATGATAGATTGATAAACGTTTCCTATTTGGTCTGTATCACAAACCCCCACTACACGCATGCATATATATATATATATATATATATATATATATATATATATATCGTTTGCCTCCTATCCGAACTGTTCGGGTTTCAATTCTCGGTAGTGGATGCGCACTGCTGTTTAGTCCCAAATATAGGACGAAACGGCCGTCCAGTGCTTTCTGCATTCTGTTGAGGTTTCTTCTAGACTCGATGAATTAATTATGATTATTTCAAATCCTCCGAATTATTTCTATCTGTTTATCCTTGCTTGAACCGGCTTCTAATGCTCTGAAGTGAGCGGCTTTGGGGATAGTAGTCGTGGCTCGTGGGGCCACAGTCCTATGGGTAAGGGAATCTCGGATGAGTTCCACCGCGGAATATGTGATCGAGCGGTGCTATATCGAGTTTAATTCGTTATCTCTTTGTCACCAAGGCCCGTTGGTATGGCCGTTACCTTCTATCGTAACTCTTCGGGTTCAATTCTCGGTAGTGTAAGCGCACTGCTAAGGAGTCCCAAACACAAAACGGCCGTCCCGTGCTTTCTGTTGAGGTTTCTCTAAGACTAGATCAATTACTTAATTTTGATTATTTCAAATCCTCATAATTTATTTTATTTATTTTTATTTATATATATATATATATATATATATATATATATATATATATATATAATATAATTAGAAAAGAGTCCACATGTGTTTCATGTACAGTATAAAATTATATAATATCAGTCAGCATCTTCTTTTTATGTCCGGCCACTCTATAACTGCTACTCGTACCATGTAAGTCAGTACTATCTGCTATCATCAGCCATTAAGCCTGTTCGACGATTAACTTTTTTTCTATTGCGAACAGTAGCTAGACAAGCGACAACGTTAAAAACAAAATGTGCCAAAGGATTGAGCAGTCTATAAGGTTAATGGGCTCCTAACACAATAGGTAAATCGTACTCCATAGCTGTATAAATGCGCGGGCAGTGATAATACCGCATACTTTGGCATAGCGCTTCTCAGTTTTAAATCAGAGTGGGGTTTCTGACCGAGTTGGGCATTCAAGATGGGGGAAATTGGATGTGGTTTGACTTGAAGTGATGGGCTCCGCCAGGTTTACTTTCCTTAAACATGCTACACATGAAGTAATACATCTCCAACATTTACAGGGCTCTAGGCAGTGACCCTACAACCACACACATTGGACTGATGATGATTGTGATCCGTTTTTAATTCAAACATTATGCTTTGAAACGTTCACATAGATTTCAATTATTAATTAGAGGTTTTTAAAAATAATTTCTTTTGATGAAAGGATTGTTAGTCGGATATCCCCACCTGAAAGGCCTCAACACAGCAAATGTTCATTTTCTATATCTTTTCCATTTGAAAAGAATGATTACGCCAACAAATAAACACTTGATATGATTTCTTCTCCATAAACTTAAGTTCGCATTCGAAAAGATTTCGCTGCCTTTCTCTTATATTTCCCCAAATTTGTTTTTCTCGTCAGTATTGTCACAGCTCTGAAAATATTTCAACTTCAAGCGCTGCGTAACACAAAACATAAAAGGCGACGACTTGAAACTTTCAGGGTATGACTTACACTTGCCTCTTTGAAAATATATACAGTATAAGCCCAATGAGTCTTTTTTTTTCCAAACGTAACGTTGTTGGTTATAAAATAAAAGTTCAATATAACTGCATTTCGGTAACTATTCATCTGATCCGAAATCTTTGCAATCAATTCGAAATGAATGATTTTTTTAGCTTTGTTCAATTGTAGGTTCCCTCCATGCAAACTGTTCGTGAAATTCTTGTTGTTTAATAATCTACAAAATGATGAGATATACACTTATATGGAAATCAATTGAAACAAACACTTTAGTTTCCTTTCTTTCACAATACCGTCAGTTTTAGACCCACTCGAGTGACAGTGTGTAATCGATTTCTATCTTTTTCCTCAGATTAGGTCAGTTGCCGCGGTGTGCAATCTTATGAATCTATTTTCGAGGTATATGATGAAATTTGTTTGGTCTTGAAAAATATTCCGTCAGACGTGATTGCATCAGATTTTTATTCCGCCCAGACACTATTGCCTCGACTGTCGATTAATTGTCCTACGCCTATTGTCTGCGATGAACGTTACTCCAAAGAAGTGTACGAAATTTGTAACGTTGCATGAACAGACTAGCAAGCATTACCACAGAGAAAATCAACGTACTAAAGATTGGCCCGGAAACTCTCTTGATTTAAATGCAATTGAGATTCTGTGGTCAATCTGCAAGGAACGACTCTGTGGAGTGGACATATGAAGTACTAACATGTGCACTAGCTTATGTTTCATTAGAAAATGCGAAAAAAAAGTAAATAATAACGGAAATATTCGTTTTCTTTCAATTAATTTGCACAAGGATGTATATATCGGTGCTAGGATTCTTGACATATGTCTGGACGAAATCGAGTTGATTGGAACTTCCTTTGGGATTTTCGTCTTCTCCTTACATTGGACTCTACATTGGATGAACCGATTATACAAATGTTGATACAGTATTTTTTATTCATCTATGCACGATGGATAAGACAATGTATCGGGTTATACACTTCTTTATAAACTTAATCGAATCGATGTTTTATTCGATGACTTTATCGCGTCGTCTTAACACTTTCTTGATTCGACATTATTTAAAATTGAATTAATGTAACTGAGATGAATTTTTATAGGCGTCCTTGTTTGAGAGAATGCATTAGAAGATGTCGGATGGAAACCTTGTAAGGTGAAAATGCGAATGACGTAATTTTTTTTTTATTTCTTTTGCTGCTAAATATCCGTTTTCCTGAATATAAAATAATTCTGCCAATTTTAATAATATTAATTTAACAAATTGAATAATAGTATTAATACTTTCTAACTTACTGTAAATTTACGTAATAAACTTTTAATTAAATATCATCAAATAATTTTTAAAGATTAATAGCAAAATGCAAGAAAGATAATTTAGTTTTTGAATAATTATGGTGCACACTTGCACAGATTCCTATTACTTGTTTTATTTAGTTGGCTAATGACTAAGACGTATCAATGTAGAATCGTATTGATTTGGTTTGATTTATTTTGTTTTACGGTATACCAACCCCAGTGGGTAATTTATCAACGACAAGATTTTTCGTACAAACAGGTTCTTATGAATAGAAGATTTTGTTTTCAAATATGTATTTCTGGCAATATTGCAATATTTAATTTATTGCTGGTATTTTTACTATAAAAATCTATATTTATACTTTCATAGTGTTAACTATTTACCCATAGCTGCTACCACCCCGTGTCAATGGGGACTTGGAATCAACAGCAATTAAGAGGTGGTAGAATCGTCTTGAATAATCAGGCTCACGTTCCAATCTAGTGATAGTGATTTTAAGACTTACAAAGTGATCAGACGCCTGATCTTGCGCCGAAGTTGAACTTATTGCCTACAAGACTATACTGTAAATAAATTGAGAATTTGTAAAAGATTCAATACGACCTTGTAAACGATTTATATATACAGCTCTTCCCTCTGTGGATGTAACGTTTGCAATAATTCCAGATCACTAACAATACTTCTTCATTTGAAAGCAGTTTAGAGTAATAATTACTCAAAAAGAATTACGAGCGTAAAATTATTAGTAATGATTTATCTTATATGCATACATCAAGCTGTAACACTTTTATTATATCCAGAACACAATCCACGTTTCCCTGCATCCATAAGTGTCGAACGTTAAATGAAAGAATTATGGATCACATTACAAAATGCTAGTCTTATATAATTCTCTCCCCTTCCTAGAAGATTCCGAATAAACATTATTTTTCTAAGCTCAAAAATGGAAAAATATGATTTTTAATTTCCTGTAAAAACCGGTTTTACTTTTGGTCGTTTTTTATATTTTTCATTCGTGTAAATTTTTGGCCGTTCTATTTCTATTCTTGAGAAACTTGCTTCAGACAATCGTCAGTCTCTGTATTTGATCGAGGATATGAAAATGGAATAATTTTGTAATATTAAAGTATTTTTTTTAGATTATTGACATCGTTCAGTCTGCTGCCCTAATCTTTGTTGCCCTATTCATGACGTTTCGTCCATTGTACGATCCAGCCTTCTTCAGATGATTACAGTTTCGAACTGAATCCTTTGTTTCGTCCACCGGGATTGATTGTTCTAGTTCCACGTGTCATGCCTCTACTAGATGTCTCCGTTATCTCCCTTCTACTACAACTAGAACAATCTACTCCGGTTGATGAAATAAAGGGTTCAGTTTGAAATCCCAATCACCTGAAGAAGGCCGGAGCTTACAATAGCCGAAATGTCGGGAATATGGCAACAAAGATGTGGACAACAGTCGAACAATCTAAATAGGGTAAATAATTCAATACATCATCTCAGAAAATACAGACAGAGATTCATGTATTTGTATATCACTTCAGAACTACGAGTTTAAATGAAGAAATAATAAGTAGATTATAATTGGATATTATGAACGGTGAAGGGGGGGGGGTAAAATCTTCGGTGTTTCATCCATATATGAATCATTGGCTTAGACTAATCTATTCTCCATAAACAATAATACAGGCCATACATATGTGAACTTGAACACTAACAAGTTCTGCTTACATAACTTGAGCAACAAAATCAACACGAAATGCCTCTTGATTTTCAGTAGAGACGCGTTTTGTATTCTCGCCTTATACATTAGTCTTACAATAGTTTATTATTGTAATGATTTCGAGTCGTTGGTTGAAGCCAATTTAAAGTTAATACACGTGTATATGATTTCTCTGTATAGATCTAGCAACGTTTGCGTGTACGTGACTGAGAACGGTTTCATGAATATAAACCTATTGATTTTGTTTGCAATAAAAAGAATTGAACAAACTGTTGTGTGAAAAGCCCTTAAAAGCGATGGAAAACGGTCGACTTAAGAGAACTATCAGAAGTTAGGTGTTGATAGATGGGCATAAATAGAGGCATATAAGTATATGAAAACACTGATATGTGTACGGGTGTGTTCATATAAGATGAAACCTTTTATTGGTTTGTCTCTGAAGGAATTAAATATCCTTCGGAGGGAGGGAAAGTGATTGTTACTGCTTAAAAGTAACGAAAGAGAGAAATTACGTTAGGGAAATAGAGAGAAAACAAAAGCCAGAAGGAGGAAAAAAACGCAAGAACATGAAAGAGAATAACCGTAAGAAATATAGAAATGAAGACAAGTGAAAAAAAAAAAGATAATATAGTTTAGTAAATGTTAGTTACTGACAAAGCGTTGGCTCTCAATCTCTGTGCGAGTGCGAGGGGAAATAAATGAGTAAAGCAGACGATGTGTCGAAAGCAGGTCGGTGGAAGGCGGGAGAAAAATGAGTAGAGAAAAAAGAAAGCTATCTGAGAGAGGAAGGAAGGAAAAGACACAGCAATAAATGGAGTAAAGTGAACGAATAATGAAACTGATAATGAAACACATGAGAAAGAAAAGAGAAATAAACAGAAAAATAAAAATCATGAATGAAGAACCAACATAAAGTGTAAAAATACTTACCATACACAAGCGTGTATGTTAGGCATTCCGATGTGGTTTAATGGTTAGAAAACTTGACTCGCTAGATCAGTTACTTTCAGCCTCGTGCCACATCTAAGCTACGCTAACATGTTGGATGTGTTATCAGCGTGGAAAGAGGAATCTTTCGAGGGCTATTAATTCACCACGTCTGCCTCCAGCTATAGGTTAAATAGCAAAGTATAATGTACTCAATACATTTTGTAGCAACCCGTCTAAGAGAAATAAAGCACTGATTTAGAAACCGTAAAGAAGGCAAATGCAAACTAATCGGATAAATTTGTTAAGAAGTCATAGCAAATAATAGAAATTTTTGTTTAGTTTTTGTTTACAAATAAAATCATTTTCAAAGGGAAGTTGTTTCTGTCAATCTTTGAAATTTCTTTAAGGTTCATTTCATATAGTTGTCAACAACATGTTTAGGGGATTTATTGTTAATATTTGTTTGTCATACTGGGTTCGATGGGTACATTGTCGCCATTTTATATATTTTTATTTTGCGCATGCGCATGCGCGTTGTTTGTTTTGATTTTGTCGACTGCACGCTATATTAAAAAGAGCAACATGACGCAATTCACTCCGACAGAAATTTGCACTGCTGGAGTCGAGGGGTTAGGAAATATTTGGGTGATTACGAAGGTTTTTGGTGTGATCACTAATGATGGCGTAGTTACGCCTCCATTGATCTTCCCACAGGGCCTCAGACTCAACACAGAAGCTTACATCAAGTTCCTTGAGGAGTTACTTGTACCCTAGGTCAATAGGGGGGCTGCTGGATGAACCTACGTCTGTCATTAGGACTCCGAACCATGGCACGAAAGCAAGTGAACTCAGTCATGGCTGTCAGAAAATTTCTACGACCACATCACCACTTAGATCTGGAAATCTTACTCCCCAAAATGCAATCCCCTTTATTATATTAGAGGAGCAGTTGATCAAGAAACCAACAAAATTCCTTGTAACACCAACGATGAACTGAAGGCAAGGACTATGGCAGCATTCAGCAATTTAAACAAGGAGACTGTCCAGAATAGATGCAAGAGATTCAGAAGCAGTCTGGAGGCCGTGGCTAAAGCTAATGGCGATTTTATTGTACAAATTTACTCTTTAGTATTCCAAGATATTTTTTCGTGAAATTTTGATAAATATATCTGACAAAATTATATTATGTGTTATTTTCATTTTTGCTAATTTAGACGATATTTTATCCATCGCACTATGTATATTGTTCAGTTCTTTATGCAATAATGTATTCAAAGAAGATTTTCTTTTTACTCGAGCAATCATCTTTTATCTAGCAGTTATTTTATATGTAAGAAAATGAACGTTTCTAATTAAGCGGCCATTATTTTGCCCTTGTTTTTATGCCATGAAATTCTAAAATTAGGGTCAACTAAATACAAAAGAAAAGGATCAAGTTAATATCATATTCCTAAGTAAATTACCATGGACAGTTTTTTGTTAATGTTTTCTTTAAGATGTTTTTCATCTTGGTTTAGATGAAAAAATGCCCTCAATGTAATCAAAGTCATTCATGAGATATGACATTCAACTTGATGTCCAATTATATTAGCCTAAATATTTCGCCATAGTGAAGACGAACCGTAAGGGATTTGCAGTTTTCATAATTTTTAACTCGTTACAGTCTAGACATACTAATGATATTCAGCAGACTGAAGAAATAAAAGGAAATAAGTGTTTGTATTCAATCCATTCTTACACCAAATGACTATAAATGACACGACAAAGAACAATGTCCTCTATAAGACAGTGGTTACTACCCGTGAAACGCAATGTGACGGAGAGTGTCAATAGTGACGCGAAATTAAGACACCCGTTAGATTGTTCACCTCCTACGCATAATCTCTGCCTCGGTCTTCTATATTGGAAAGAAAATCTGCTTCAAAAGTCTCATGGTTTTAATTCTTGGGTGACGATCTGACCAAAGTGTTAATATTTAAGCTACAAGCGTTTGACTGGAAGTGTTTGAACCATGAGAACAAACATAGTAACTGGTCTGAGCTACAACTCTAAAGTACTTGGACTTTAAATTTACTGTAGTTATCCCTCTTATCCTCTGATAATATTGTGCATGAACGTCCGTATTTAAAAGAATCTGAACAAAAAAATCTATATTCTTTATAAAATACTGGGGGGTCGCTTTTCTATTTATGATTAGTAAATATAGCTTTTACTTAATAACAATATTTCATAATCGGTATAATTGGAACAAATTAATACAGAATGTTAAAAATTTACAACTGAATCAAAACAATTGTACAAATTTATTTTCTATCGAAAACATCTTTTTCTTAAGACAATAGTGCCCATAATATATATTATTCTTAAAAACAATTAAGAAATGTTCTAATAAAATAATGACTTATATAGTATTATTGAAAATTTTCGGTAACTGGAGGTCCTGTTTAAGAAACATAATTATGATTTAAATTCTCCAAAAACCTCTGCTTATAACTGATACAAATATTAAGTGCTACAAAAATGAATTTTTCGAAATCTCATGAATTAAATAAGTGGGGAAGTGTAACAGATGTAATAAAAGTAGTATCTCCTAGATTTTTGCTAAGAAGAATATTTCTTAAATCAATTGACCTCATTTGTGAATAAGTCCTAAATATTACATTAAAATACGACAATTAATTGATTTGTACAGGAATTGCCAAATTAATGTGATTTTCAACGCAAATTCCCTATACTAATTTATGATCCCCAGCTGACGCAAGAAAAAATTGACCAAAATTTGTAATTATTTTACAGGAAAAGCCTCTCGCCTCCGCCTGGTAGATAAACCCTGTGTGTAAGTTGCATTAGAAGGGGTTAATAAACTTATAAGATACGCGATCAGAATGTGCGTATTTTTAACCGTTAACCTCTTCTTCATTTTAAATTAGCCCACACTGAATTGATTACTGTTTTATCCTTTGTTAATATGTATATCACGTTCTGCTTCTGATGGTTTTGCGATGATAGGTGAAATTGTATATTTGTCAGCTTTGGAGTTAACCATGAAGAACTGTGAGATCAGTGCATTTTCTTCAACTATTGATGCATGTGAAATGATAAACCACGGGCGTTTCATAAGAGACCGATGGAGAAAGATATGTGCAGGCAGATAGAAAATGAAAGAGGACTAGAACTAATATTAGATAAAGATATGAAGAAATGTGTTTTGACATGGTGATCAAATCTCTGTTCCCCTACGTCACATAAACACCTCATTAAGTTCAAGATGATTAAACATGGTGCACACAACATTTGTTGGGAATCTTTAGAATGCAGCACAAACGATATCTAAAAAATATTTTGCTATTTTAGAATGCAGCACAAACGATATCTAAAAAATATTTTGATATTTTTATCGTACATTGTTCCTTTAGGTGCCCGGAACCCATGAGTGCGAGCTAAATTGTCAAGAAACAAATTAATATAGGCAGCGCCGGGCAATGACGTGCTTAAGCGGCCCATCACACACAACAGATGTACGCTAAAGAAAACTAAATTGACCTGCTGAAAACGAGTCTGTTAACTCCTGCATTGAATGGTAGGGGGTAACTTTTACCAATGTTCCTGGTTCACTTCAGACAAGTGTAACACGACGCCGTTGTAAATGTTCATTAAGTAACTATGATTGATAATTAGTCTAAGGAATAATAATAACTTCATTTATTTACTTCCTTCCGTTATGCACATGAAACCTTAGATCAAAATATGTCAAAGGATAATATAATTCTCTAAAATGAATGTCCTATATATTTGGCACCTACAGTCATACGCAATTAGAAATCCAATATTTCACATTGACTTCAACTGACAAATATACCATCGTTTCTATGACGATAAAGTACGCTGGTGCTACATGCATATTTCTATCTCAACTACTTTGTCAGGTCAATATATATATATATATATATATATATATATATATATATATATATATATATATATTATTTAGTTTATTTAGGCAGCGATCATTCATTTATACATGTTTCACTAAAGACGACCGACAAAGTACTGAGATTAAGCTTTTTATATAATTTTTCTTGTGTTCGAACAAGTGTTTTCTTTTCTGGACACACAGTGTGTAGAAACTGTCCAAATGTTCTATAATTCCGAGAGCTTTCAGCTATACTTTTAGCCATTATCAGGGATGATTTTATTATTTTCAGTTTATTTGGTGTGTGCGTTGTGTGTATGCTTTTATTGTTATAGAGATGTTTTATGTTCCGAACACAGTTAGGACATTGTGGCCGAGATAGATCCAAATGTACAGTGGCAAATTCTAGAGCAGCTGTAAAAAGTTCCTTAGAGATTGATGCGTAATATTCCTCGATTTCAAACTGTATTAGGGAACAACTGGTTTTATCCTTTATATTACAAAACCAATTCGTGACATCCGTGGTGTTAATCCATTGCCTTAATCCAAGGTACTCCTTAATTTGTTTATTTACTCTTTCCAGCATTATTTTACTTATTCTACCAAATTCAGGCCTAGTAGGATTTACAATCCTGGTGGTAGGATTTACCTCAAAGTCAGGTTTATAATCCTTGATGGCAACGTAACTTTCCTTAGTGGTAAGTTAACCGACTCTGTCACTAATTTTTAGTTTATGTGGGATCATTTTACTAGATATATTTGTACTTTCTACCAAATTATTAATGATATTATTTACTTTTTGATAGTTGTTTTCTTAAAATTTTATATGCTACCGAAACCTAAAGTATTGGTGAATTAAAAGAAAAGCCTTGCAAGTGATTAAAAGAAAACCCCATAAAAAGACAACCTAGCACCAAATAAAATATAACCAATAACAAAATAGATGAGAAACGGGAAATTAAAACACAACAAAGGAAAAAAACAGACACCTATCTAAACAGTATCAAACAGTGCTCCCTGTCTAATTTACCAAAATACAGCCATTACGCTGGTGCCAGAAAAAGACAAAGTTGGTTCTGCTATTTAAGTTTCACGTAATTGCGGCACTAGGACACGTATCAATAAATCATCTTTTATCAGCAAAACTTTATCTTCAAAATATTATCAAAATTTAAAAATATTTCCTGGTTTTAAGTAACCTGCAAAATGTTGATAACCCGTAAAAATAAATGTATCGATCAATAAATACAGTTATTAAATCATTTTTCGAAATCCTAGCTTTTTGAGGGAGTTGAAAATTACCTCTAAGAAAATGAACTTTTATATATAGGTAGCGATGGATAAATTTTAATGCAAATAAATTACTGTTCATGATGGGTTTTTTTTATGATTTGAGAATATCTGCTATTCTGACAATAGAGCTAATTTTGCGTTAAGAGACGCATATTTACGCCGAGGAGAGCGAGCTTGATATAGAAAGGAGTACCAACCTATAGCCTTTCCCAGTCGGTCAGTATTATTGAACATCGTGTCATGATTACAAGCTAGTTTAGCAAATCATTACGACTAAGTCACATTCCCGCTAGGTGTCGTACGCATAAAGCCAAATCTAGAATCTACTTTACAAATTATTCACTCTGGGCCAACAAGAGGTCTAGTAAGAATATGTACACGAGACCTGCGTAAATTACCCAGTATTCCAGAATACATAGAAGAAGGTTTCATCAGCGACACCTAAAGCGTACCAATGGGAGATGAACAATTGCTGTGTGACATTCATAGTGAAATTTTGTCAGATTTTGCCCTCATGGAGAAGGTGTAAAATGTAATATATTTGGAGATATAAAACTTGAAATGGTCACAGATAAACCTCGAAGAAGGATCTGCAATTTAATCGATCCTATCTTATCTTTCTGATTCTAACTATAAGTCTTTTTTTTTGTTCCTTTTTCTCGACAATATCCTCGTTAATCGCATATCCATGTTATTCTTCAGTAGAACCACATTTCTGTTATCTTATGTCTTCATTTCGTCTTTAAAGACATTTTCCAATATTCACTTTTCTTCCAAGATCGAGATAGCAAACAGTTCACTGTTTCTAACCAAATTTTCTAGTTTTTTTTAATACTTTGCTTACATTTTGGAAGGCATCTTTCACTTTACCAATGCGTGTTCGGATTTCGTTTTCGCATTTTCCGTTTAGGCCTGTCTTCACGGGGTCCTATGTCTGCAAAAGTTCATGTAATTTCCTGTCGATTTTTGCTATTAACATTGTTCCACCATCATATCTTATTTGCGAAGAGGAACATAATTTCTTAAGGAAAGAATAGATGATGTTAGCAGGTGTTCTGAACTCGGGTGGATCCCCCTTCAGTGGGTAATTTCAGTGTTTCAAGGTGGAGTCTTTTACCTTTTCTTGTTTTTTTTTTTAATTTAATTTAATTTTTTTTTATTTACAGAATTTGGGGACCATCATGAATGTAACAAAATTCTCCTATAATGATCAACTTCAGGCACTTTCTCACTGACGCGATGTGGCTTCTCTCTGTCTTTTCAACAAATATTTTCATGGCAACTGCTCTGGCGAGATTTTATCCCTGGTACCCCGGTTACATAAAATTAAGCGTGCTACTAGATTACCATCAATGTTCCACCCATTTACTGTTGAAATGGTTAAATGCTACCGCCACTTCTACTCCAACAGATTATTTTCTCGTAATTTCCATCCGTACAACTCCCTTCCGTTTACTTGCTTCCCTGATAACTACAATCTTCAAACATTTAAATGCAACGTAAATCGCCATCTTCTGTCTTCCTGTATCCTCTTCATCTTTCGTCATTTTCTTAATACGCCGTATCCTCAGTTTCCTCTTTCACTTTCAATCACTGTCATCTTCTTCCGTTCTAGTGGCATTCCCGTCTTGCTTAGGGTAAAACGATTATTTTTTTTTAACTCTTTATATATCATTCGATTTATGTACGCTAGAAATTACTTATGATTTACTACGTAACATTTTTAATGCATTATTTATTATCCTCCCAGGTAGACAAGCACGCGTGCAGGTAGCTGTATTTGTGCGTGGGCGTCATACAGAGACATTAAAAGAAGACTAAGCAATTATATAATACAAAAATCCTATAATTTTTACAAACATGTACCGTTTGAGCGGAAAGAGAGAAAGAAAGGTGTAGCGATAATATCAAAATTTCCTCCCATGAATAATCAGGGTGATTGATTTCGTGTCACTCTTTGTTTGATCGCCTGTGGTGGTGAATTATCAAAAATTCTAGCAAACAAATGACAAAATGTCATAAATCAGAAATCAAAACCTGCTTCTCACACTAAATATTCCACAGAGATTATGAAAACGAAGCTGAAAAAAATAGATGCATAGATATAAAGAGACTGAGATAGATAGATATGAGCAGAGGCTGAGATAGATAGACAGATAGATAGATAGATAGATAGATAGATAGATAGATGAACTGACTGAAATAAGCAGCGATAACTTATTTTCATAATGTACACAATTATCATAATCATATTAAAAAAAATCAAATATGAACATAAAGATAAAATTTTAATTATTTTCTTCGTCTCATAATTTTTTTTTCTGCATTTATGAGAAACATTTGTCTATATTTCTGAGATGAGGTATTATGTACATTATTTACATTATTCGGACTATTGTCCTCATTTTTATCGCCATGTTTATCACAACGTTTCGGCCGTTGTACATTCCGGCATTCTTCAGGTGTTTGGAATATCGAACTGAACCCTTTATTTCGCTCACAGATGGTACAGTGGATAAAGGCGTTAGTTAGATCCAGTTACAGGACCAAAGAGTGTGAGTTCAATACTTGGTTAAGGCAGTGGAGATATTTCAGAGGGGAATTAACAGAAGATAACTGACATCCATTAGACATGGCACGTGGAACTAGAACAGCCTTCCCCTGTGAGCGAAATAAAGGGTTCATTTCGACATTTCAACCACCTGAAGAAAGCCGCAGCGTACAACGGCCGAAACGTTGTGATAAACATGGTGACAAAGATAAGGACAATAGTTCGAATAATGTAAATAGTGAACCTCTAATATAGTTATACATAACCACATACATACACACACACACACAAATATATATATATATATATATATATATATATATATATATATATATATATATATATATATAGGATGCGTTGGATAAATTGTCGCCTAAATTACGGAAGAATGAAAATAGCATTGGCATCGCATTTTAACATATGTTAACTAAAATTTCACGCAAATATCTTGAAATACTTAAGAATAAATATATTAAAAAATCACCATTGACTTCAACCCCGGCTTTCAAACGACCTTGGAATCTTCTACATTTCTTCTGGACAGTCTCCTTCTTTAAATTGTTAAATGTTACCATAATGCTTCCTTCGGTTCTTCATCCTTGGTATTACAAAGAGTTTTTTTGGTCTCTCGCTCAACTGCACCCTACACATAATAATCAATGGCTTCCAGTCTGGGGAGTTAGGTTGCCAGATGTAAGGGGTGTTGTGGTCGCAGAAAATGCCTGACAGCCATGCCCGATTTCTCCTGCTTGTTTGGCATGGTTCAGAGTTCTGTTGCCAGACATAATATCATCTAGCAGTCACCCTCTTGACCCAGGGCAGCACTACCTCCTCAAAGTTCTTGATGTAGACCTCCGTGTTGAGTCTGAGGCCCCCACCAACAAATTTGGGAGTACTTTTAGTATCAGAACGATTATAGTTAATTTTCCGAGCTGCGGTATTCATCCAACTCTTTCCGAATCCTGTCATCAATTTCACACCCACACACTCTGAAATGTTATTGTTGGAGCTCCCGGTAAGAATGCCATATAGTACAGCATGCTATTTCCAAATTTCTGGCGGAGTGAATTGCGTCATGGTATTCCATTTCTCACAGACAGTGTCCAACTGTCCCTAATATATTGTGCAATCGACAAAATCATGAACGCGCATGCGCGAAATTTAAAATATAAATGATAATAATTTACCCATCGCACCCTGTATATGAATGTATGTAAATACGTATGTGTGGGTGTGTATATGTATGTCTGCACGAGTGTAAGTGCTTATTAAGTGTATATCCGTGTGTGTGTGTGTTTGTGTGTATGTGTGTGTATATGCGAACGCGTCCGTAACATTTACGAAAAGCGAATTTAATTTTGTTCCTTTGTGTGTTTTGTCCGCTTCTCTTATTCAACTAATCTTCTACATTTGACAATATTTCATGTTTTTTCATTGACACCCAAAATGGCAGAAGAATATATTCAACGAGTATGCAAGTATCAGATTTGAAAGAAATGGTTTCTTTATTATGCTATTTTTACTCAACAGAACGCTCAAGAGCCACTCAATGTAGACACTTACCGAATAAGAATGTCAGCGCGTAAATGTAGGAGATAAAAAATGAATATATGTAGGATAAATTATGGTTGACCAAAGATTTAAAGAAGTTAAGTTTGTCGTGGTCGAATAAGCAACCTCGCGTGAGTCATTCCCCGAAAAAAAACTGTCCTTGGGAAGAAGCTTTATTAGTGGAAATTTCTCCCTATCAAATAAACATGAAGGAAGTGAGGGTAAGGCGAGCCTGTGGGCGTGGTATGGTGTGCCCTTTCTTTGTCGGGATGAGACTTTTTCATCCTGCCTCCCAAGAAAGTATCGAAATGATATGCCTTTATTTTATATGGTATATATATATTTTTTTTTCAAATGAAATAAAAATTGCTTTCATGTGTAAGAAAGAGCTCAGACTTTTAGTTCAGTTAAAAGTAAATTTACGACGTGATAAAAAGAGCGTAATACTTAAACATTACGCAACACTTAAAAAGTCAATATGACACTGAAATTCAACAACTTGAAAAAAAAAAATATATATGTGTTCTACTGGGAAAGGGGCGTTATACTGAACATATTCAACGCATTGTTTATTGCATGTTCTGGTTTATATGACAGGTTTCCCTTTTACTTCATGTAACGCCGCAAATCTCTTGACAGACAACGGAGTTTTTAAATTTATCTTTTTAACGATAATTTTCAATTTAATAATCTCGTAGATTTTAAAAAGTAGTCAGTTTTCTTTTCTTTTTTTTACTCTTAAAAACGAGTACCTTTTCCAATGAAATCGATTCTCGTCAAACACTGGAAAACGTATTTTTTTTCAAAAAACCACTAATTCTAAAACGTAAAATTAACGTTTAAGCATCAGTTATCGATTGACTGTTATTTTGTACAAATTATTTTAGCGAGATATTTGTGAAAATATTTTCGGGTAATTTTAAACCGACGTATTTGAAAATGAGTATAAATTATCCTTTGTTTGAGATTTCCTTCTCTCGTTTTTCTAGAGGCGTATAAAACAGTAACTGTTATCAACCATAAATCAGTTTTCAAAATATGATCATGCGTATTAATCATATTTAGTTGTATTCTACTTGCCGACATGTCAGATATATTTTGTATCCAAAAGAAAAATAGCATACTCTAAGATATTCAGTGTTATAGCCAGATCAGTAGGACTTATTGATCATCCTAAGTAGAATCATGAACAGTACCTCAGTAATTGTGGTACACAAGTATGGATACGTTGCTAAACACCGATGTGGATTTTTCTTAGATAATGCATATATAAAATTGACCAGATAATTATCACACCAGTATTTTTCTTTGGTAGTTTGCCCCTATTTCGACTATTCGTTTTAGTTCAGCGTTACTGCTAATCCCTCTGTTTAAACTCGTCAGATTTGAAATAAGGATGCCTTGTACTTTTGTTTGGCGTGTGTCTTTCTTCTTTCAACATGCAAATAACTCAGGATCTGCTATCAATCATAATCAAAAGCAAATTGCACTTGTTCTTTTGATTGTCGATAATAATCCCGTCACAACAACAGAACATTACTTTTCAAATCATTAATGTTTTACCAGAGTTTTCAAATAATGAAATTTTATTTTATTTTATTTTTACAGTGAGGTTCGCCCTGAAGAATGCCAAGGGACCGCTCAAAATAGAGAGTTCTATTAAGAGGTAGTTCGCACGAATAAGTGAAAAAGATAACGTTTAATATATAGACTTGAACAGGTTATGATTATAGTGGTAGGGGAAAAATTCTCTTGGCAGTTGTTCTTCAGGCAGTGTTTCGCGTGAAGATGCTGATAGAGTTACGAAGGGAATGTGAGTGGTTTGCCTCAATGTAAATAGCATGGTGGAACCAAGGCATGTAGTTCGTCCGAGCATTTTCTATGGACGTAACGATCGAACAGTGTTTGCAAAATCCCGCCTATTTTGTTAATTTCTTTTCAGGTTTCTACTCTAGAATTATTCAACAATCCTTATATAAAATCGATGACGAGGTAAAGTTTTATTATTAGCCATAGAGTTAGTATTATAGATGGTACACATTCAATTTAGTAGTAACATCAATATAAAAAGTGATGTACATAATTTTTAACGACATTGTTTTAAGAAACGGAATTCAAATTTTGGGATATTTTGAGTTTTATAAATCAGTATATATGACATCTGAAGCAAATTTCGGCACAGGAATTACTATTAATAGCATGTAATTGTAGAATGTATTTTACTGCCCTCTGAACTTGTGCCATTATTATATATTCGTTTTCTACTATTAAGCATTATTCTCTCGAGTTCTTTTACAAAATATACTGGCAGCTAACCTGATCTTTACGAGTTTGTTGTTGAAAAATTTAATTAAACTGCAGAATTCTTCTTCCCTCATTTGTGAATACGATAATCCTTTCTTAAAGCATTTTTTTTATTTACTGTTGATGTCTGAAGAAAATAATCGATGGTTTTCTTTAAAGTCTTCGACAATCTTGAGTGTACAGAGCAGATGTTTGTCAAATGCATCTTTCTCGGTCGCCTTAATTAGACTAATAGTAGGTATAAATAAATGAGAAACTTTTGTTTGTTAACGTTCGAGGCAGGTGTGTGTTCTTTCGGCTGCTGGCTGTGCATAGAATTCGGCACCAGTGGATCTGCGACCTGTTCATGGGAGGAAACGCAGGCATGATGTCAGAATAAAAGGAATCTAAATTGGGACAGAAAGATTTCTTCGCTGGCGTGTAATTGAAAAGGAAGAAAAAGCAGGAAGGATGGATAAATGGGAGTCTGGGGACGAAAGAGGGAGAAAGATTTGAAGGAAGAAATCAATGTGAGAATAAATGGACACTCATCAGATGTAAGGTGGGGAAGAGCAAAAGAGATGTAGCGCCGGAGGAAACTTCGACATGAGAGAGAGTGAGATAGAGGTTGAGAGAGAGGGTGAGAGATAGAGGTTGAGAGAGAGAGATAAGGTGAGAGAGAGTGTGTGAGAGAGAGAGGGTTAGAGAGTGAGAAGTATAGTAATGAAAGGAAGAAATTAAGGTGAGGCGGTTGGATTTAAGAAGGCTGAATGAAATGAAGAAAAAATAAATTGGAGAAGGAATTACGATTATGTTGATAAGGAATATGGCAATGGAGCGAAGACAGAAGGAAAACGAGAAAACAATTGAAATAGTAAAGAAGAGGGGAGGGGAGGGGACAAAAGAAAGGAAATTGAGGAAGGAGAGTTAAATTTATTAAAAAAAGGTCCAAGAAAATATGTGACCGGAAAAGAGATTTGAAAATAAATTGACGAATATAAGTAAATGCTGATCTGTAAAAGAAGAAAAGAAAAGAGACATTTGCAAAGAAATCTATGGAACGAACGAAAGAAAGACTACAGGTGTGTTTTTTTATAAATTCTTAAAGTGTGTGTATGTGTGTGTGTGTGTATGGTCAAATATAAAGTTATATAAATGTCATTAAATGAATGATGTGAGGAAGAAAAGCAAAGTAAATTAAAAAGAGAAGAAAATAATATTAACAAAAAGTTGACTAAACGCAGGAAGGAAGGAAGGAAGGAAGGAAGGAAGGAAGGAAGGAAGTAAAGTAACTTTAACTGTGATAAGAGAGACATAGTGAGGGTATTTTAAAAGAAAGAAAGAAAGAAAGAAAGAAAGAAAGAAAGAAAGAAAGAAAGAAAGAAAGAAAGAAAGAAAGAAAAACTGGAAAGTAAGAAACTGGAAAGTAAGAAACTAAAGAAAGAAAGAAAAAGAAAGAAAAAGAAAAGAAAGAAAGAAAGAAACCTGAAAGAAAAAAATGAAAGAATCAAAGAAGAAATAAAGAAGAAAGAAACTGAAAAGAAGCTGGAAAGAAAGAAAGAAAGAAAGAAAGAAAGAAAGATAGAAAGAAAGATAGAAAGAAAGAAAAAGAAAGAAAATGAAAAGAAAGAAAGAAGGAAAAAATGAAAGAATCAAAGACGAAATAAAGAAGAAAAAACTGAAAAGAAACTGGAAAGAAAGAAAGAAAGAAAGAAAGAAGGAAAGAAAGAAAGAAAGAAAGAAAGAAAATGAAAAGAAAGAAAGAAGGAAAAAATGAAAGAATCAAAGACGAAATAAAGAAGAAAAAAACTGAAAAGAAACTGGAAAGAAAGAAAGAAAGAAAGAAAGAAGGAAAGAAAGAAAGAAAGAAAGAAAAAAAGAAAAAGAAAGAAAATGAAAAGAAAGAAAGAAGGAAAAAATGAAAGAATCAAAGACGAAATAAAGAAGAAAAAAACTGAAAAAAAAGAAAGAATCTGAAAAGGAAGAAAGTGATAAACAACAAACAAAAAAGGAAAAAATGGAGGCCAAAAAGTGCAAAGAAAAGTATGTAATAAAAATAAAGTTTGACGAAGAAATGAAAGCAATCTGCTGTTTTGGAAACTGATTTGGATGAGAAGAAGAAATACAGATGAGAATTACAAAGGACAAAAAATAAACAACGACATATCTTTTCCGATCATTCCTTAGTGGACTGACTACTCTTGACACTGATGTTAAAAAAGAATTAAATTCTACAATAAACCGACGCTGTTAGCTCGGCTGGAACACGTCCCATACCTGAATAGAAAGAGTTGGGAAAGAAAAAACATGTTCAAAAGAAAATATGCACATCAGAAAAGTCAGTGGATAAGAAAAAGTATAAAAGGAAGAAAACAGATGCAAGAAATGGAGGGCACAAATAGGGGGACAAAAGGTTTGCGAAAGAAAAAAGAAAGAAATGTAAGGGGAACCTAAAAGATTGCCAACAGAGTTAAATCACGAAGCACACTGCAAGAACGAATCAGTAAACAAGATGAAAGTTGCTGAAGGTATAGATGCTAGCATACGTGATGAAGAATAAAAAAATGTCCAAAAAAATATCATGATTTCCGAATAACAGAAGGAAGACATGCGAAGGCATCTACGGAAAGCAGACGAATGATAAAATGAAAAGATCGACAGCAGAAGGCATCGTGTGTAATGAAGGAAGACGATTGAGATTATTGAACAAAAACGAAAGGAAGGATTAAAAGCTGGAGAAAAAAGACATGTAAGAAATTCGTAGAAAGATTTACTTGCACGGAAAGTTGAATCGTTTGAGCGAATGTAAATTAGACAACAGAGTTTGCCTAACATTACGTATTTTTTATCAAATATCAAATTATTAAAATGGTTTTTCAGATAGACATATCACATTTGATAAATATAGTTAAACGGAATGAACTTTCTATCGCTCTCTCTTTCAGATATATATATATATATATATATATATATATATATATATATATATATATATATATCAGGTCATCCCATAAGTTCTGTCCGATTTTTGAATGAAGAAAACAAGTGACCAAATGTTACATTTAATTACAAATTCATTCAACAATGTATTTTCCCTGATTATCTATGACTTCCTTCTATCTATTAACAAGCTTACTAATTCCATTACTGTAAAATTCTTTTGGCTTTGATTCGAAGAACTCACAAATGTCAGTCTTAACCTCTTCCTGTGTTACAAAAGCTGTTTCTTCCAAATGATTCTGTAAGCTACGAAACAAATGGTAGTCTGAAGGAACAAGATCGGGAGAATAAGATGGATGAGGAATTTTCTCCTAACCAAGTTCTTCGATCTTTTGTGAGGTGATTCTTGCTGTGTGGGGTCGCGCATTATCCTGATGCAACATCACCCCTTTTCGATTCACTAGAGCAGGTCTTTTATTCCTCAAAGCTTGGTTGAAACGCTCTAATTGCTGACAGTATATTTGAGCATTAATTGTTGCATTAGGTGGTAAGAATTCAAAATGGATTATTCCTTGGCGATCCGACCAGATTGAAAGAAGAACCTTTTGCCCATGAAGTTCCCTTCTCGGCTGTGGCTGGGGTCCTTCCCCTTTACCAAGCCAGTCTACGACGCTTAACATTTCGATGAAAGATCCACTTTTCGTCGCCAGTCACAAGTCTATCCAAAAAAGGTGAAACATGTTGGCGAGAATGGAGAGAAGAGCAGATGTCAACTCGGGATTTGAGGTTGTTTTCACACAATTCATGAGGCACCCATTTTCCAAGTTTAGGAACTTTTCCAAGTTGTTGAAGATGACGATGAATAGTTGTATGGTTTGAACTGAGAACCACTGCCAATTCCGCAACTGATAAAGCAGGATTTTCTTCAAGGGCTGCTTCAAGAAGCTTTTCATCAAACTCAACAGGACGTCCGGTTCGATCTTCATCTTCAAGGGTGAAATCTCCACCTCTGAATTTTGCAAACCATCTTCTGCAAGTTCTTTCATTCACACATTCCGCTCCATAAACTGAGTGAATGTTTCTAGCCGCTTCGGCTGCTGAGTTTCTTGAACTCATAAAGCATTATGTGCCTCAAATGATTCTTGGGTACTTCCATGTTAGTAGAGGTTTAATCAAACAAAATTTAATTTTATTGTTCTCTGAAATAAAATTTGATCAGTTTAAATGCATCTAAATACAAAAATAATGTTCAGCTCCATTAAACATTATAAAATACTCTTTAGATTTCGTTCATTTTAACAAAAAGTTAAAATTCAGACAGAACTTATGGGATGACCTGATATATATATATATATATATATATATATATATATATATATATATATATGTGTGTGTGTGTGTGTCTATATATACAGACGCACACACATATATATACGCATAGACACACACATATATATATATAGACACACACGCACATATAAATATATATACGTGTGTATGAGAGAGAGAGAGAGAGAGAGAGAGAGAGAGAGAAATAACGATACATATTTTCATATATCAAGAATAATATTGGGGGAATAATGGATGAGAAAACAGAAAAAACTTTTCTTGTGAAGCGTTTCGTCCGTTAGGACTTCATCGGACTAAATGTTATATTGGCGAGACTACACATGCGCATGAACGAGAGAAGCTGGGAATTTTTTATTCAATTTTGGATTATTTTTCTTTAGATTTTCATCACATTTGTTATTAGATATCCCATACTGTGATAATAAAAGTTTCGCCAGGAATAGTAAATTATTGTAAGAGCTCCGGCACAAATTTGCTGTCGATGACCTTTGCGATTAAGTCATTCTTTAATTATTTTCGTCGTAGTGAATTGTTTTCTCATTTGATCAGAGTAGAATTGTTTTTATGTCAAATTTGTGGTCAGTCTCATTACACTGGCCAACCAACGCATCTCATGTATTATTTTGTAAAATGTCCCTTTTGTGTTCATATAATCTCTTATATAGAATCCTATTATCACAGCTTGGGATATCTAATAACAAAGTGAAAATAATAAAAAGTATGTAAATGAAATCGGCTAGATTTTAAAAAAATAATTTGTTAGCTTCCCTCGTTCGTGCGCACGTGTAGTCGCAACAACATAACAATTTAATTTAAAGACGGAACCCGACACAAGGAAACTTTTTCCCACTTTGTATTGTGTATATATATATATATATATATATATATATATATATATATATATATATATATATATATGTATATGTATATAAATTCTCAAGAGGCTAGAATCGAGGTAGAACTCAATGTCCAGGACAGAGTAATAATTAATCGCCAGCCTCACGTTTAGGTCTTCCTGTTCTTCTTTCTTCTATTACACCTCTCTCTAGAGCTTTCATACATTACACTCTCACTAAAATTTTGTTTTTTCTATACCCGGAGTTATATTTTCCGATTTCTTTTTGAATTTGTAGGTCTGATCAATTGGATCTTCATTACAATTGCAATCTAATAAATGTACACTATGTAATATTAATGATTGTGCCTTTTTGTTGGCCTCTTTTTTTCTGTAGTTGTTAAGCAAATTGCCGCAGAAAGTGTAATGAATACCTTCTGACTGTGTGTGGCGTCTTTGATGACATTTTCGTTCTGACCCACGTACACAAATGCAACCACTTTCATTAAAAGTTAGAACAAATTCTATGCCATCATTTGCAGGCATATTAGTATTAAAAACCTTACGAATGCACAATTCTGTTCAATGTTTCTCTTACCGTTGAATTGAAGACTTTATCGTTCCAGAATGTATGATCTCGAGTTATATCACTTATACGACATGAGGTCGTTAGCGTCTAAAACATTCTAAGCAAGAAAAAATTTCAAACCTTGATTGATGATGTTTAGCCTTTGAGACAAAACAGTAAAATTTCAATATTCTTCATTTATGTTTCATCAGCATTGAAGAGGGTATGCTATCATGGCTTTCCAAAATTTATTGTCTTAATTTCTGACTTATTCTTATTTACATTATTTACACACAGATTATGTTTCTCATCTTTGTTATCACGTATCGGTCGTTGTAATATCAGGCCTTCATTAGGTACTTGTCGATCCTGGTATCCTTCATGGAATTTTGAAATGGACCCTTTATTTTGTCTACGGCGTGGATTGTTGTTTTTCCAATGTCCATGTCTCGGTATAATTGTCTTATTCTTAATTAGTACTTCACAATTATTGCTTACCCTTACCGGACCTTGTGTACTTGACTTCACTAGAGACAGGACGAAAAATAACCTCGCACTTTTGGGTGAGGTGATAGTCTTTTCCGAGCACATGATGCCCGTCCTTTCTTAATTAATAGCATCCATGAGGTATTTATATCTATATATTCTTCATCTTCCAACTCTGCCCAAAAATCAGGAAAATTGTCTGAACAGATCGAAAAGCATAAAAATATATTTGTTGATATTTACGCTCGTGTGTGTGTCTGGCTGTTTGGCTGTGTGTCTGCATGTGTGAGTGTATGTGTGTGTGAGCGTGTGTGAGTGTGTGAGTGTGTGAGCGTGTGTGTTGCATATTATTTCAAGAGAAGCCATCCAAAAATGTGAGCGGGTTACATGTGATGATGTGACAAATTTTACTATTTTAGATCCTATCTTTTTTTTTAACATTACTTTCGATTTAGTTGTATAAATATGTTTTTATATCCATCGTTGATATTTAGTGATTGTATAAACGGAAACAAGAAGCGGAACCTGAGTAAATGCCGTTGGGGGAGGCTGATCATTTTGTTGCCGCCGAGCAAGAGCTGGAGAGTTCATTTTCGGCAAGCTGATCTTACACAAAAATTTGGTTCGTTCCTCAAATAATTAAAAAAAATCATAAACATTTCATCCATTTAAACACTATGAGAGAAAGAAAGAACGACAGAAAATAAGACAGAACAAGAATTATGGTGAGGCTTCTGACTGTTGCCTTTTCCTCCTTCTTTTTCTAACACCTTCCCCCACACTACCCGTAGATATTCTAATCAATTTCCCATCCAGCGGTAATCTCTTATTGATATATAATGGCCTTACTCAATCAGTAATACTTGCTTAATGTTCTAATTAGTGATTTTCGGCTCATTTCATTAATGGAACCTCCTACAATGTATTAACATTTTCTAAGCATTTACAATCTAATATCTTTACCAAGAATTCCCCAATGTAATCACGTGTAACATTCTTTATGATGCATCTCTGCAATAAATATTTTAAAAACGATTTCTCGTTTACAATTCATTCCATTGTAAATGTATTTGCAGTATATTTCTACATTAAAAAGTTTACCCTGCACAGAATTTCAAAACTCATCTAATAAAATAATTGATAAATCATTTTCGGCAAAATATTTTACAATGCAAACCTCCAGGATGACGGAGAAATACCTCCCACATTTAAAAGGTTGGAAAAAAGACCAAAGTGACTGTTATTAAAAGAATTATTTCACGTTTATTTAAACAATGGGCTGTAATTCTTGGTAATTTTATTTTAAAAAATGGCATCCTCCAAATAGTGGTCTCTATTCGCCATACATTGTTGTGGATGATTTTGCAAAACTGAAGGAGTAATTTACAAAGCTGAAGTAAAAGATACAAATGTCCAAACCAAAATATACGTCCGATCTAATGAAGGTAGCTTCAAGCTAGAAAGATTTAAGAATTCTGTCAGGCTAGCCAGTCATGCATGGGAATCAAACGAAAAAAAACAGCAAAGAACCGATTTTAAACTGGAAAATATTAAAAGTCGCTAAACCTTACAACAATATATCTGTGATATGCAGTGATATCTGCAATCTTTGTCAGGAAGAAAAGTTAATAATAATAACACTTCCAGACCAGAAAAAATCTTTCTGAATGAGAAATCAGAAATAATGACACGATGCATACACGCAAAAAAGGTTCCTTTTGAGTTCGTCCGAACCCGGTTGAAAGTATGTACATTTCATAACACCCCCCCACACACCGGATATAATTTCAATATCCTAGGTTTTCTATCCCCACCATTTCTACTACCCATCGACTTATGCGTTTATTTATTTTTGAATAATAAAGCATTAGGTAATTATTTAGTCCAGATCGCCTAAAGATACCAAAAAGGTTGAAACCAAGATAGCATGATTTTTTTCTAAATTTAAAAGTGCTGAATCTTAAATTTTTATTTTATTTCTTTTTATTTATACGTGTATTGTAATTTACTTAAACTAATGTCTCCTGAATTGAACTCTGAACAATAACGTTTTATATATATATATATATATATATATATATATATATATATATATATATATATATATATATATATATATATATATATAACTAGACTATATAAGGAATGTTTTCATGAATTGTTAATATTCTACAGTAATTTTCAGGATATATCTATCGTAAATTTTAGCAAGAAACGCTAGTTGTTCAATAGAAATGACAATCAGTTCTCAGTCTTTCGTTGATAATTGAGATGGAAATTCAGAAAAACGGATACACTGAAGAGTGCATTATTTCTGAACTTATCTAAGATGCCAAGTGGATTCTTTTTTTTTTTCTATTGCCATATTCACAGTAATTGCAGACTGTTGAAACAAATATATGAATTTCAAATCGCCTTCATATTTATAAGTGAAGCACTAAGCCAAAATGTCATGACTTGCAAATGAAATTCTTTTTTTTCCTTCGGGATTTACACTTCTCATTTGAATGTCGGACGAAACATTTGAACGTGTCCAATGTAGATATTTTGTTGTGCTTCGATTAATCATGCCGTAGTCTGACTTGAGTAAGAACGCATGTTAACCTATACGATATACTGTTTATACAAATGAAAAATTAACCTAAAAAAGAGATCGCTCTACAAAGCCATTTGGAACTTTAAGATAAAATTAGCTAAACTTAATGGAACTAATTAATAGCATCATTTTAGCTCGTCTCATTAAGATGAAAATAATTAATTTTGTGGGATTATTAATGATACACGCAACCAGAATCGAACGGAGAAGAAAAGATATCAACGGGGAGAAAGTCCGACATGATAAATCATGTCGCTTTTCTTAATATTTCTTTATTCCTGTCTGTGTGTCTCTCTTCTTTATTTGGCATCAATTTCGTGCGAGCTCTACTTATCTTTTTTCTTTATTTCTCATTTTAGATCCCCTTTGCACAAAATTCATATACTATTTTATTTTTACTTCCTGTCTGAAGTGCCATAGTTTATTTTTATTCTTTTAATTATTCAGAGTTTTGCTTATTCGGATACATGGTGGTAAATCTACAGTAATCAGTAATTCTCAAACAGAAGACAGAAAGAAATGGTTAACAAGTTGGTAACTAGTTACCTTAAAAAGAAACACTTACAATACCGATATCTCGCAAGCATACTAAAATACACACAAGGCCAAGGATATTATGCACACTGAGATAATCTAAATCCCTACATTAAGAAATGCCTACAATACCAGTTACCTAAGCGCTACTCTACAGCAATCAGCCTAGCTAAAAATAATTTAGTGCGATGATGGTCAATCTTATAAATCTTCGTAAGAATCAACTAAAAGCATTCTCAAACTGATTTGGAAGAAAATCCTATCCATAGTCGCATGTTACGTTGTGATTTAATAAGTTTAAATTCGATTAGCGTCAATTCACATGTAGCGAACATCGATTCTGCATTGTCTTTAGTTGACTAATAAAGATATTAATTGAACTTAACTTACTAAGACACATTTATAATTTTGATGCACCAAGTAAGAATCTCATTCATAATAAGTGCATAGATTTTCATCTTCATACCAGAAAGAATTACATATCTACTAGGATTTATATTAAGGTCAAAACCTGAGATTGAATGATTCATTCAATCAATTTTACGCCATTCGAGATCATACTGGTGCTATGATTATTACATGAACGTAAGCCGAATCTCTGTCATAGCTGAATTCGTTGAGAGGCAAATAAATACTCTTTTGGTCCCTTTAATATTAATATAACAAACATAGCAGTTAATAATAACTCTAACTCTTATATATTAGTCTTGCTCAAGATTTATTAATAGAATTCTGAATTTTTAGTTACCATTCACCCCAGTGCGCGAATGCAAATATCCTTACAAAAATCAGTTGATGAAAAACTTGGTTATTATTCGATCTAAATCGTAAGGGCAAATACCACGGACAAACTCACAATCGGTGTTTCTAAGTCACTCAATATAAGGAAATGCAAAAGTGAATGTGATGTTCGAAACTTGTTCTTGACGCTAATATTTTACTTTTCACATAATATTTTGACTGTTTCTTTCTAGTTCAACTGAAGAGATTAGCACTTTCTTTTATCTGTCAAAATCAGGTGTCATTTTCCTTGATTTTATCGGCATATTATATCAATTGATCATTACATCAATTGCTATTTCACTTTGCCAAAGCCGCCCAGACAAGAAACTTGTTACAACGTGAAATTATATTTTTTTATTCATATATTAATAGGTTGTTGCAAATATATCAACTATTGGAATTTTTTATTCATATAAATTGCCGGCACCATTATTTAATTATTAATGTATTTTCTCAAACGTCTTGACTTTTACAACTAAGTTTTATCCAAATTGCACATTTCATCCGAAAATATCTCTTCGGATTTCGATTACATCAATTTTTCGTTAAATAGTTAAAAATGGGTTAGATCTTAACGAGTACCGCTCTTCTTCGAACTTGTGGACTGGCGCTACACAGTCACAGACAAATAAATGTATCATATAACAGAAGACACAACACTTGAGGACTTCCAACGACAACTAAAATGAATAGAACATGTAACTCGTAAAGTGAATAATAACCTAATCAAGATACTGACATTTCGCACAAACCTCAAACAAAAGGTAAGGAATGAACCTCCCATCAATACAGAAAAGAGAAATGATTGCCACTCGGCATGACAAACCTACTTTCCCTAAAATGAATTTTGATAGGAAGATTTTATAAATTTCAGTCAAAAGTAGCATTTGATGCTCGGTCAGTAAATGCTGAATATTTCTTTATAGCAGATCTCAGTTATTGCCAGTAATCCATTAATGATTTTTGTTACGTAAATAACGAGATTTCATAAAGCTAAATAAACAATAATATATTTTAATTTCTAGTTTGAACATCATTGCTCAGAGTTAAATTTAACTCGACGCATTATTTTCTACATGTCGACCACAGTCAACGCATTCAGACATACATAAGATCAGAAATTAGATTGAACTGAAAAAGGAGCAGAAATTTGTGAAGGAAAAAAACATTATCGCTCGATAAATGTAGATATGATAAATGCGGGAGTAATGAAATATGGTTAAGATTCTAAATCCTCAAGTGTCTTAATAATTAATTCGATAAAAAAAAGATTTCATTGTTGGTGCTTTAAAACTTTCAGTAATTAATATCGGTTTTCGGACGAATTCAGATGCGCGGAAAAAGGGAATATATAAAAAGTTATAAGATATTTTTTTTGGGTGGGGGGAAATCTCCTGAATTAATAGCACATCTCATAAAGGAAATTTTTTTATTTAAATTGAAAATGTATTCTCATATGAAAAACCCCAAAATAGAATATGTTTTGTCCCTATTTTTAAGATGTAATATCGGCTAGGAATAAACAAGATAGTTAACATTTTGTTAGTCCGTTTGGCGGGGAAATAGAAAATTACAATTTACCGAAAATAAATCACTATAAAGACACAGAAGGCGATTTCTCATATGCGCAATTTTTTTTTTTTTTTTCGATTCTGTACAATTCTCATTGGACAGAGTTTATAGTAGTTTTAATATCATACAATTTTCAAAGAGGGGAAAACTTCATCTGCATTTCGCACATTTTCCTATGAACGAAATTAAGTCATCTAATTTCCACTGTGTTTATGAATTAAATTACTAGATAATTTCGCCATAGATAATTTAATTTTCAAACTTTTGGCTTATGTCTAGATTACAGAGATTTTAATTTAAATCTGGATTTACTCCTTTGCAATGCTTTCAAATTGATTACATTGGTAATGTCATGAATCTGCATCCCCTGAACTAGGAATAAAACAGAAGAGAGGTTCTTCAGGTTTGGTATGTTAACAAGTTGAGAAAAAAAAATTACTAAATTCAAATAAGTGAAGAAGATAATAGGAAAACACTCGTTTCAATAAAACAGTCATTGAATTTCAAAGGTTTTAAAGGAAGCTGCAGAGGGTCATCATTACCTATGTCATGAAAAGAAATGATATTAAGAAAAAAACGCTTATAATTACTTTAAGTTCAGAAGCTATATATTGGAAATATAATATTCCATAGAATATATATATTATATATATATATCAAATAAAGAAAATATATTAAATTTGGATTTTTAAATCAATAACAAAAAAACTTCGTTATGCGGGGAGTTATTGCGTTGCACCCAAATCAATAATCAAAATCTTCTTCATCCGAAGAAGCCTTATGTCGCCCCAAAAGAAATAACCAAATGATTTGTTGCCCAAGGAGATATAACACTTGTTGGCTCCAATTCAATAACCAAATAAAACATTTTCGGACAAGGTATTACATATCCGATTCCCACAAATCAACAACCAAATAATTATTTGGCCGAGGAGTTAATATCATGGCGTTAAAACCAAATCAATAACAAAACTCTTTGTCCGAGGAGATAATACACTCTAAATTAATGACCAAATTCTTCTTTTCCGAGGAAGTAATACACATGTGTTGCCCTCAACTCAGTAGCAAATTTGACCTTTTTCTAATAAAAAAATACTTCTTTGTCCGAGGAGTTATTAGACTTGCGTGGTCTCCAGATCAATAAACAAAATCATTTTGGTTCATGAAAGTATTATACTTGCGTTAGCATAATAAAAAAAAATTCTATTTGTTCGAGGTTAGAGTACACTTGCGTGAATTTCAAATCAATAAATAAATAATTCTTGGTCCGCGAAAATATTATAATTGCGTTGCATGCAAATCAATAATCAAATACTTCCTTGCCCACAAATCTATAAACAAATACATCTTTGTCCAAGGAGATATTACACTTGCGTTACATCCAAATCAATAAGCAAATTATTCTTTTTCCAAGGAAGTATAACACTTACGTTGTCTCCAAATCAATAACAAAATTAATATTTTTCCTTGGAGGTAATACCCTTGAGTGACCTCAAAATCAATAAAACATTTCTTGTCTTGAAACCAAATCAAAATTCTTCTATATATAGGTAAGTACTATATTTGCGTTGTCTCCAAATCAATAAGCAAATTCTCCTTTGTCCGATGAGGTATTACACATGGGTTGCCTCAAAATCAATAAACAAATTCAACTTTACCCGAGGAGGTATTACACTTGCGATGCCTCCAACTCAATAAATAAATTCTTATTCTTCCGAGAATGTTTACACTGTCGTTGCCTCCAAATCAATAAACAAATTCTTCCTTCTCCAAGGAGGTATTAGACTTGGGTTGCTCCAAATCAAAAACGAAATACTTCTTTGTCCGAGGAGGTATTACATTTGCGTTGCTTCCAAATCAATAAAAAAATTCTTTTTGTGGTATTACTTTTGGGTTTCCCCCAAATCAATAACCACATTCTTCTTTGTCAGAGCAGGTATAATAATTTCGTTGCCTGCAAATCAATCACCAAATACTTCTTTGTCCAAGAATGTATTACAAATGTCTTGCCCCCCAAATCAATAAGCAATTTTTTCAATATCTTACATTTTTCTTTGCGTTGCCGCATAATATATAGCCAAATCGTTATTTGGGGTATAGTATTGCGTTTTCTCCATGTCAATAACCAAATACTTTTTGTTCGAGGATGATTTACTCGTAGGTTGCCTCCAAATCAATAAAAAAAATTAGTCTTTGTCCGAAGAGGTACGACAATTAAGATTGCCACGAACTCACTGACCAAATGCTTCTTTTTCCGAAAAGGGATTAAACGTGCGTTGCGTCCAAATAAATAACCAAATTTTCCTTTGCCTGAAAAGGTATTACACTTGCGTTGCCTGAAATGCAAGTACAATATTATTCTTTCCCGAGGATTTATTACCCTTGAGTTGCCTCCACATCAATAACCATATTCTTCTTTTTTTCCCGCGACGGTATAACGCTTACGATTACTCGAAATCTATAATCAAATTCCTCTTTATCTAATTAGCTAGTACACTTGCCTTTCCCCCAATCAATAACTAAATATTTCTTTGTTGAGGATAGATTAAATTTGCGTTGTCGCCATATGAAGAAGCATTGTTCTTTTGGCCCAAGGAGGTATTGTATTAGTGTTGCTAGCAATAAGTTGTCAAATTCCTCTTTGCCTGAGGCGATATTGCATTTGCCTTGCCTCAAAATCAATAACCAAATAGTTTTCGTCGGAGTATTTATTACATTTACAATGACTTTAAATCAATCCTGAAATTCTTCCTTATTTGCGTTGCCCCAAATCACAACCAAATACTTCTTTGTCTGAAGATGTATTATACTTGCGTCACCTCCAAATCAATAAGGAAATTATTCTTTATCCGAGGAGATATTACAATTGTGATGCCTTCAAATCAATAGCCTCATTCGCCTTTGCACGATCAGGTATTACATTTTCGACGCCTCCAAATCAGTAACCTAATTCTCCTTTCCCCGCGTGTCTATTAAACCCGCGTTGCCTCCATATCAATAAATAAATCATTCTTTGTCCGTGGATATGTTATCAAATATTGCCATCAAATCAATAATCAGATTCTTTTTTGTCCTATGAGGTGTTATGTTACTTCACAATCAATAAACAAATGCTTTTTTGGTCCGATGCTGTATTACATATGCATTGCCCCCAACTCAATACGCAAATGTTTCTTCGTCCGAAGAAATATTACGCTAGAGTTCTCTCCAAATCAATAAAGCATTTTTTGTCCGAGCAGTTATTATATTTGCGTTGCTTTCAGTCAAAAAACAAATTCTTTATTGTCCAAGCATGTATTACAACTGCGTCGCCTGCAAATCAATAATCAAATGCTTCTTTGAGTAGGTATTACAAATGGGTTTACCTCAAACCAATAACCACATTATTCTTTGTCTGAGAATATATTGCACTTGCATTGCACACAAATCAATAAACAAATACCTCTTTTTACGTCGAGGTATTACACTTGCGATGCCTCCAATTCAATAACCAAATTCTTCATTGGGTGAGGATTTATTCCATTTGGATTGCTTCGAAATCATTAACCATATTTTATTTCCAAGGATGTATTACATTTATGATGCCTCCAAATGAATAACTAATTTATTCGTTGTCTAAGGAGGGATTACACTGGCACTGACTCTAAATCTTTAACAAAATTACCTTTGTCGAGGATATATTATAATTGCATTGCCTCCGCGTCAATAAACATATTCCTCTTTTTCCGAGGATTTGTTACACTTGCTATGCTTCCACATCAATATCCATATTCTTTGTTCGCGTTGGTATTACACCTTGGTTGATTCCATGTTAATAACCAATTACTTTTTGTCCGAGGATGTTTTACACTTGGGTTGCATCGAAATCAATATCGAAATTCTTACTTGTACGACGAGGTATGACGCTTACGTTGCCTTCATATCTCTAACCAAATTCTTCTTTGTTTGACGAGGTATTACACTTTCGTTGCCTTCAAATCACTAACCAAATTTATCTTTTTTCGGGAGGTATTGCACTAGGGTGCCTTTAATCAATAACCAAACTCTTCTTATCTTTGCCTCCACACCGTTTCCAGTTCAATTTTCAAAGTTTAAGTAATGAAACCTACACCGCCTCTCACACTGATCAACTACATTTAATTCTTTCTAATATTGAAAATCTGTCGATGTTTATTCTATTTACCATAATATATATGAATTCTAGGAAAATAGTATCACTCTTGCATTGGGGCATCAGTTTCATGGAATTTATTGTAGCTTCCAATTTTCACATTAGCCAGGTTACCGAAATTCTAAGAATCATTATATCGTAATTAAAAAAAATACAGAATATGTTATTTTAACAATTTAACAAAATAAGTGAAAACGTAGATTTTATAATGACAAATAATTATCAAAACAAAAATAATAATGAAATCCAGGCTTCATGTTGATAAATTGTTTTTAAAAGCAATCAACTTTGTGAAATTTTGTAATTTTTTCTTCAGTTCTCTTCACATAATATGAATCATTATCATTGAAATATATCTTTTCGTTTTAGCTTTGTCTCAAAACATATTTCTATATGTACCTTCAAACATTAACATTTGTATAAACTGCCATCATAAAATCATCTAGAACTCATCATTGACTCGCAACTTTACAATATATAATTCCACTCTAAACTTTCACACCCAGCCACGTTAAACATTCGAAAAGTGAGTGTCGTTTTCACCCGTATCTACACAAACTTTACCGCATACGATTAGCCAATCGAAGATAGCATAGCATTTATTGGTGAAAGAAATGGTGAAAATCAGTTTCCATAGATTCTTTTGCGCATTTATTTTAGTTATTTGTATAACTATCTTTCAAATGAGGTCTTATAATCTGCCTACCATGTATCACTTCTTGATATATAACTGGACATGTTGTGGTTTTCGACACTTGCTCGCTCTCCTAATATTATCATTCACTGAAAAAAAAACTGTTGAATTCGTTTTTTTTTTTTTTTTTACAGTTAAAGAACCTTTTGTTCATTATTTAAAGTCAAAACGTTGTAGTAGGTTATTTACAGTACAAAGTGTTTCCAAGCGGCCCAGCAACTAACATGGTTTGATGTTGCTTAACTTCTGTTATCAAACAAGAGCCAGTATTTCAGCCTGATTTGACTGGAGAGCCTTCGTCCTAAATGCCTACATATATATTTTGCTATAACTCAACAAATAAAGTATTAATTCTCATTAAGTATTTTATTTATACACCGATATAACATCAAGTCAATTATAATGAGAAATGTAATGTTTATATATATATATATATATATATATATATATATATATATATATATATATATATATATATATATACACTAGCAGCATGGCCCGGCGTTGCCCGTGCTTGATTCAAAAATCGTATGACTCATACCGCAATCGTTATCACTTGACTTAAAATATTTTTGCCTTTCCTTGCCTTTAAAGGTGTGCCCTTTGCCGTGCTGATGTTGCTACATGCCTTACTTCTTGCCTATCTCACACTGCGATTTTTTCTTATTCGGTATCATCTCGCCCGCATCTCAAAACGCAACATGAGAAAAATTAGAAAGTGTTAAACTATTAATTAATTGTTGGTTGGTCGAATTTTTTTAGCGGCATATCAACCTTTATGGGTTATTTAATGCTGAAATCTAAATACTTTGCACACAATCTCATGCTTTCAACTACAGATATTTTGTACATAATTTTATATTTCAGGGTAACGGTATGTTTTAGAGATATAGTTTGTAGATCAAAAATCTATTCTTGATAGTTTTAATATAAAAATGTATTTTTCTATTTTATTAGTTTAGCAATCATTGTCATTTTATTATAAAAATGTATTATTGGTCATTTCATTATAATAAACGTACTGTTGATTTTTGTTTGAGAGCTAACTATGCTACAACCTCGGGTCAGGATGGAACTGGGAATAGCTGTAGTTATTTGGTGCTTCCATACTCCTCAAAGCTTCCAATCTCCCACTCAAAGGCTTTACTTCTGGATGCAGTTCATCGTTCTACCTTAGGACGACGAATTAATTGTATATCCAGGAGTTTAACTGAAACTTAGGAAGCAAATAAGAATTGGAAAGTATATTTGTGGTTTAAGCGAAACCTTTGCGAATCTGAAAAAAAAGCTTATAAAGTAAGAAAATGTGGTGTGAAACAAATTTACTCTATTGCTATTGACGAAAGGAGATTATGTTGCTAATTAATGTTCTACAGCAGGGTGACGCTCATTTTGCAGCGCGTTAGTCTAGTAGAAGGCCAGACTATGGCAGTATTAGTCAGAATGGGTTTGCTTGGTTTGGTGTACGGTATATCAACACCTCAGTGGGTTATTTAATGTCGACAATTTTTTTTATTGCTGGTAATATGTTCTTTGAAAATAAACTATAGTTGGTAATATCTTCTTTTTTTTTAAAAAATGTATTGCTGGTAATAGTTCTTTTACGAAGTATGTCTGTTATGTATTAAAACCTATTTTTACACTTTCATAGTGTTTTAACCCCAGTTTGGGTGTCAACTACTTACCCATAGCTGGGACCCTAACAGGTTCTACAACCCCGGATCAGGGTGGACCTGGGAACACCAGCAATTAAGAGGTTGTTCTACGCTCCTCAAAACCTCCTGACCAGAGGACTTGCTGTTGGACGCAGTTTATGGTCTTATCCAGGACGGAGTCTGAATGGAACTAAATTGATACTGGACTAATGATTTGGTTTGACTTTATGGCTAAAAACAGTATGACGACAAGTTACTCTAAATGTGTCATTGTAGGACAATGAAGATTAATAGTTATTTTAGTATCACATGGATTAACAAAATCTCTTCCTTGAGGATATTTCTTAAAATATCTTACTCACATAGATTGACAAAGATTATTCTGAAACATAATTGGAAGTTAATGGAAATAAAATGCAATAAGTTATCATAAATTTGTTTCTAGTCAAGATGTCAAGGCTTTGAAAGAGTTGCATTTTACAATATTTTTATTTAATTAAATATTTTTCCGTATTTTACTAAGAGAGTTTATCCACAAAATAATAGGTAAGAAATAAGGATTGAACTCTGTTCTCCGTCATTATTTTACGGCAAGTCGCCCAATCAACCACTTACCTGTTCAATACTTTACCTATAGAAAGCTTTTAAAGGCCAATAGTTGTGCCTAAGTCGAAGATACATTAATGGAAAATATTGAAAACGTGTCGGAAGGAGAATCATGGAGTTTCGAAGAAAGGAGGAATGGAAAATGCGAAAAACAAAATCATAAATTAAGAAAAAAGCTAACAGAACAATGGAAAGATGATTCGAGAGAAAGAATAAGAAGGAAAAGAATGGAGAAGAGGAGTAAGGGGGAAAAACAGATAAACGAAAAATGGCTGAATAAACTTTTCCTAAGAATACCAGATGGAGTAAGAGAATTAAAATAAACGAAGTAATCAGATAATGGCTCCCCCCACAACCACGCAGGCACACAGACAACACGCAATATTTATATATATATATATATATATATATATATATATATATATATATATATATATATATATATATATATATATATATAGTACTGCACAGTGAGTGATGGTGGTAATAAAACAGTGCAAAAAACAGATAAAATTTATAAGAATAAACATACATTTGTTCTAAAGCGTTTAGTATAATTCCGATAATCCTCAGTGTCGTATCAAACTGTAAGGAGCAATATATATATATATATATATATATATATATATATATATATATATATATATATATATATATATATGTATATTAATGTATATCAAAAGTTTACTTGCCGCGCGTTTCATCCTTCAGGACTTCATCGGACTAAATTAGTTATTGTTGTTGAGCTGCACATGCACGCGAACGCGGGGTTTACAGTTAAAGGATATTATGTAAATGGCTATATATATATATATATATATATATATATATATATATATATATATATATATATATATATATATATATGAAAGTAAAAAAAGTCTAATCGTGACGCATTTCATACTTCGGTTACAGTTAATATCCCTTTAACTGTAAAAAAATTTTTTATATACATATTTTTTTCCTTTCTTATTGACGTGTGAATCATTTTGGGCTCAAAATAAGCCAGTTTCATTTTAGATATCATGGAATACTCTTTTATGGTAAGTCTTTCTTTCCTGTTGTTAATATTCTTATGCATATTTTGGAATGATCAAATGTAGTTTTCGATCTTTCGTGTCCATTTATTGGATGATTGCTTTGTCAATGCCATTTCTTTTGTTCAGTTAATATTTAAGCCATTATAAAACAAATCAGATTAATCATATATAACTTATACCTTAGATAAACACACCTAAAAATTCGCAGACATAAATTTACGACGTAAACCTACTCATCGTATGTTTCATTTTCTGATGACATAGACTCTATCCATTAGCAGTATTGCTATTTTTATAGATAATCTTGAATTTTAATATAATAATGTTTGTCTACATTGTTTACCAATGGCTATAGACTAATAGACTTCTTTGCTGTAATGAAACCCAACTGTAATTACCAAGAAGGCATACTGCTGAAAAGTAATAATTATTGGCAATGCTTCATCTGATAATAATACAATTGAAGATATTATTATTAGTAATTCTTATAGAATAGATTTTACAAAAAACTGCATATGGTAACTCAAAGCGTATGAGGAAAAATTCTATATATGTTAAATCGATTGGGCAAGTGCACGCCATGATGCCGCAGTGAATTATTTTCTCAATTAATATTGGATAATATTTCATCAAATAAAAATTGAAGATAATATTACTAATATTGGCAACCAACGCTGCCTTGTGAGTCCTGCTTCTCAGACGAGGGACGGGGTAACCTTAGCATCTCCACCGGTAAACCGTTGCACTATTCTGTCTTGAATCTCACCGTGTATTACAATAATGAGATAGAGTGGAGAGGGGATAAATGCGCTGATCTGAATAAATGATGATCAGTCAGTTATGTGCCATGCGTGATACACGATTAGGCGATCATATATCTTTCGATACGTGAATGACGAGGCAGATTTTTCACGCAGCAGGTTGCCATTTCTTTCTGGTAAACCAGTTGTCATCCAAGGCTATAGAACCAGGTCTGTCCTGCTATTTACCCATAGCTGGGGGGATAAGAAGAGGATTCATTCCTTTCCCAATGGTATTAGCACGTATTGGATCTGACTGGAATTCGAACTCGGCTCTCCGATTCCACAATCTTAGCCGCTATCCATTACTCCAATTTGCTTCCTAAAAGATGATGCTGATTGAAAATTCAGTATATTATTTCTCTTACAATGAATATACCTTATTATTCTCATCACGTCATTCAAGACGTGCTTACTCAGAGAAATAATCTAGAGGTTAAGACATTTTTCTCAGGGTGAATTTTCTGAGAGCGTCATCAATCGTCACGAATTTTCCTAATTCCAAAATTACAATTTCAGAAAATCCAATTTACCTGACAAATTAAAATTGCCTAACGAGGTTGCTTTCAATGCTGTGATTCACATTTTATCTCAGTTTGTGACTTTTTGCTTTTTCTTCTTTTGAAATATTTGAAGTTTTTCTCTTTTTTCATGACTCTTAATATTAAAGGCCGACAAGATTGATTCATACGGCGTAAAATAAGGTACAGTAATTCCTCCCTATGTATAAATTGTTCCACTAACATACCCCCTTTCCTTCTCTCTCTACTGTTTTTTTTTATCTCTCTCGATCTTTTTATAGCTTTCAATAAATCAGCTGAACTTTTAACCGGGAAAATATCCTCTCTGTAGGTCTGAGTTATGGGCTGTTAAAATCATCTAGTTCATCTTAAAGTATTTTATAACACCGAAAAAGAATTGTGGAATGTTGTAAGACAAAACTCATATAGTTTTCTTTTTTTTTTTTTTTTACTCCTGGAGGGCAACATTATTTCGCCTTCACCAGAGAAACCTACACTTCAACTACCTATCCGCTCTTTTCCACAACTTCTCCTCCAATCGATAGGCCAAGAACCATAATTAGCACACGACGTGTCTACAGGAAAAAAATCGCTTCCGACAGGATAGAAAGAGAACGGCGCCATTTATCAAGGTGGAAACGAGGCCTGAAAAAAATGAAAATAACTGCCGCCTACAAGCGGCAACGTCTTCACATAAAAATCACACTTTTGGACATTTCATTAACAAAAACATCGATCACTTAACAAACTTGTTATTTTCTTGAGATATTTTCTGATGTCGATCAGACGGAAATGATACAGACCTGTTTGCGTATTTGTTTCATGATGAAAGTTCATCTCTGACGTAGTATTTATTGAATAAGTTATGATATGCTGTTGACAGATTCATTCAGACAGACTTCATCCATGATTTTATCATTTTCTTAGCTATATAATGTCAGTTTTTGTAGGTAAAATAAAAAGAAGGACGTTTCCAATCAATGAAATATTAAAAACATTTGTCAAGAATTTGTTAAATTTCTTTAATATCATCATTTTGTTTATGTTTGAAAGACGCAATCATTGATTCTTTAATTACTTCTTTAAATCTTTAATTACTTTTTCAATACATTGAAAATGAGACTTGCTATGATTCTTTCTTACGAAAGAAAGTGGTTTCCTGTTGCCTTATTCATAGCTTTCAGTTCAGGATTTTCTGTCTTCGCGTCTGGCTCTCCTATCATTCCACCAATGGCTGCAGGTAAAAGTGATGAATGTATGCCTTTCTCAATGATACCATTTCACTCGAGATCCATCCAAGAGATTTTAACCAAACTTGGAACATACATTGTAGAATATAAAAGATAGGTTCTTAGTGTAAAAAAGTCGATATTTTTTAAAAATCAATAATGCATCAAGCCGATTAAAAATTCATAAATTCAACTTTTTTCTTCCGATTTCTTTCAAACTCGGTATTTAGGTTACATACATTATGAAGAGCTCAATGATAAATTATTTCTATGTCTACGCCACTGCGTTTAGCGAAAAATGGCGAATTTTAACACAAATGTTAAACTAAAAACTCCCTCAATTTTGAAGCAATCTAATACAAACTTCACTCTATTTTAGCCAGCAATAATTTAATTGTCTAACAGTCATTTAACTTGATAAATGAGTTCACCCTCAGAGTGAAAACCGAGTAAATATCGAAAAATAGCGATTTTTACTGATTTATTTCTTATTTTTCGTTGATCTTTCAACCAATTTTCATCAAACTTAACAAGTGATTTATAAGTTTATCCTCTTTTTGCATCTTTTGGTAGAATACTGACAAATTGAATTTCAAAAACTCCAAAATAATTGTGCCCTGAAGTGGGTCTTTATATTGCTTGTTTTACTCCTTCATGTACTTGACTAACTTCGATTGAATAACTACAGACGACTTCTATTATATCAGTAACTGCTTTAATTGAAAATGTTTTCAATGAAACTACTTTAAACTAATTGAAGAAGATAGAATCTGTTACATCTAAACATGCTGCTGTTTTTGCTCCATTCTAATTGAACGCTTATTCTGATCGGCCAGCTGGGTATAACTGCTAGTTTACAAGAAAGACATAATGCGATTACCTTACTTTTTATTCCAAGTGCTCATAACGGACACAATAATTACCTTCCACTGGTGGTTTACCAAGATTATACGGATCTAAGTTAATTAATACAAGTTATTTCTCGAATATATCTATCTTTTTGTGACTTTTATTCTAGAAATTATAACTTTGTTCTTATTAGATTTATGAAAGAGTTGAAGGTTTATGGAAAAATAAATTAAAAGTAAAAATGTATTTCTCAAAAGCATTATATATATATATATATCTATATATATATATATATCACTAGAAAAAATAATTTGTAATTTCGAAAAGAATCATTATTTCAAGAGTTTTTTCTTAAAGAATTTGAATTCATTCAAAATATTGAGATGAAATGCAAACAATAAATAGAAAACGTTGCTGCTGAAATGAAAATAATAAATTAGTTCATTTCGTGCATAAATCATGTAAAAATAGGGACATCTATTGCACAATTAAAGGCCGGTAGTTGTTCAGTCAGATGACAGGCTGTGTTTATTTGACTGTCATTAATGTCTATTCCATAGCGGGAATATAATACAGTTTCTATTCCTGAAAATGAAATAATATCGATATATGATAAAGGGGTAATTGCGAAAGTAAATTCACGAGAGATTCAGAAATCAAAGCTTTTAGTTTCCTCAAAAAATAATTATTTTAAATAAAAATAATTCTTCAAATATAAGAAACAATAGATATCTTAAGTAATATCAACTTCTTTCTACATAAACGCCATATTTAGTTTGTAAATGTGTTTTGAGTAAATATCTCTATTGTTAAAACAGGGCAATTAATAGCTACCGAAGTAGAAATATGTAAAGAATGAATATAGGAAATGTGCTTTTTCAAAAGAATCAAATCTGAATTATCTTTTTAATCTGAGAAACCACGGGGCATGTGGGCTTCAGCATTAATCTAGCTATTTCGCTAGATAGATAGATAGATAGATAGATAGATAGATAGATAGATAGATAGATAGATAGATAGATAGATATGAACAGACTTAGATATGGACAGGATTAGATATGAACAGACTCAGATAGATAGATAGATAGATAGATAGATAGATAGATAGAAATAGCTAGCAAGCAAATAAACTATTTTTCACACTAGTTAGCGATCTCGATAAATAGATAGATAGATAGATAGATAGATAGATAGATAGATAGATATGAAGAAAATGCGGTCGCTTTATACCTGCAGATTTAAAGGGGAAAAGGTTAAAGTGATGAGCTAGGCTAAATGTCCATTAGGACATGGCTGCCACAAGCCCGCCTTAATGCGCCCCTAACGACGAGGCGTATGCCAAGATTCCACAGTAGAATTATTACTCCATATTTTGTGCCAGAACAATGCCGAATCAGGTTAAATCAGCGGTGTTTAATGTTCCAATTCTTCAGTCGCCTTTCTACGGAAGTTATGTGCTAAAATGACGCAGGGGTCCTTCATTATAGACGGCCATCAATATGTATCATTTACATCTTTGCCTTCGACCATAAAGAATGGTCCTGATATATTCGCATGACTGGGAAGCGTCTGTTTCTTGTCAGCTTCTAGAAATCATTGCCGCTACTTTTACTCCTGTTTCTTTTTGTTTACTTCTTTATTTTCTATTTTGAAAAATGCTGTTTTTGTTAGGAGGAAAATATCTCTGGTGATCGATAAGTAAATCTTGTAAAGTTACCAGACAAACACAATGTAAAAGTTAAAATAGAGTTTTATTATGTAGAATGTTAGTTCGGTTTTATAAAGTAAATAAAGGCTATAAAAATTAACGTGATGGTCTTACTTTTAATATATTTAATATTTAATAAATTTTAATATTGTCTTTACTTTTAACGTATTTCTCAAATATTTAACGGTAATGTATTTTAATATTTTTTTTTTACGTTTAGTTTATTTTTAACATAAACCTAATATTAATCTTTCTAAGCTTATTTTTTTTAATATATTTTAACATGTACCATTTTGTAACGTATTTGGGCATATTTCATATAAATGTATTTTAATATATTCTCACCCTTACAGACATATTACAACATTTTTCCGTGCGATTATTTAAATATATTTCCTGTTATTATAGTAATATATCGCAATACAAGGGACATCAGTTTATTATATACTAACAATTGTTAATTATTTCTCCATTTTATGTCCACTAGATTCATCATTTAATACAACTTTACATATAAAGCACGGAGGCACGGCAAGAGTAATGGATTGAGAAATCGGAGAAGCGAGATCGAATTTCAGATGAAGTCATTACATTTACTTACGTGCTAATGCCCATCTTTCTCTCTCCATATAACTAGTAGCGAATCCAAGGTTCTATAGCCTTGGGTGTTAACCGGTCTAGGAGAAGGAAAAACACTCAATTCAAAGCTTTATATAGCCCTGACAAAGTGAATCTAAATATACGAGGGTCAATCAAAAATTATCTGCACATTCGCCATAACTATCTTTAAACAAAAGTGCGTACAATTTTTTGCATTCTCTCGTATTTTTCCTATTATTTTATTAATATGTACTAATTCAATGCGTAGGAGTTCATCTTTTTGAGGTCTTTTCCCCTCGGATTATAAACGATTATGAAGCACTTCAGATTTGTTTTTAATCATTTCACCCCAAGCAAGTCGTCAATGTCACTAGTGGACGGGCGTTGCAGGGTGTGAAAATGAACTGAGAATAGGGAGGATTGAGGAAAGGACAAAAGATTAATTGAATTCGAAAAGATAGAAGATGTCGATTCATGTTGCACTTCTTTTTTTTAAAGATTTTAGTTTTCAAGGAACTAAGTAACCAGATGTCTGTTCCACAGGCGGGAAATAACAAAAAAGAAATTGTGGGTCTTAGATGCCAATCTAGAAGCACGCTAAAATTCATATATTCTGGGCATCAGTGAGAAAAGCTCGTCGGAGCAGTTACCATGGAAATATTTGTAGAAAAGACAGAGGGAATCCACGCCACGTCGGTGAGAAAGTGACTGAAGTTGAGATGTCAAGTCAGGATCGATTACATTACAGATCCTTCTTTGGATTTTCTCAAGAATTTCCAGTTTGTTTTTTTTTCTGTGAACTGCAATGTCTTCCTGAGAAAGATAGTGGAGTAGTTTCCCCTTGTTTTCTTAACGGATTTTCATTCAAAGTTTTTTTTGTTTTTTTTTCTAACACACTCGACTTGAGGCCCAGTGCAATCTGCCGTTTAGCCAAACATTGCCGTCCATTTTAGCACATTCACTCTTTATACGTTCAATCAATTTTGTTGCATTAGTGATTTTAGTGAGAGAAGAGACGAATCCAAGCTTTCCCAAAGAGATTTTGCAAGAAAATGAACACAGAAGATGAGGCTAAAATTTCTTAATTCATGCCTAAGTAGAATCATAAATTAATATTAGTTTGCTCAAGCCGTTATGTATGAGGGAATATCTTGATAAGTTTTACCTTTATTACGCGGCGTTTACGTATGAATCTTTAAATATATAAATATGTAAATTAATATACAGAGCGTGTCTTTATAATCTGAACACATAGGAAATCTAATTAACTATTATTTTACCGCCACAGATTAAACATGGACTAAAGAAGAAAGAATTGAATTTGGTATCTTTTTCTGAGTTTGCTAAACGAGGTTTACTGAATGAAAATCATTGATGCAACACACTTGACTGAATGCATAAAGAGGAAATGTGCTAAAGTTGACGACAATGTGGAGTATTTGCATCGTGTTCATGTGAATCTTGCAAAGTGCAGGAACTTTTAATCACAAATAATGGAAATCATATGTAAGATGTTATTTATTAATATTCCAAAAAATGTTGAACATTTAATTTCTTGAAAGAATGCATTCTTGCCTCTGCCAGACTCTAGGGAGACGGAGGATCATTAAACAGTTCTTATATTACTTGATAATATATTTTTGTTAAACTCTGTATAAACTTTATTGACCAGTATAGCGCTCATTTAATGCTGCGTATTTAATCTTTCATGGATAAGCTTTCATTCCATTTTATCCGAAGCACCTTGGAATTCTGTAAAAACAGCAATAACTGGTAATCCGAAGGTGTAATTTCTTAATACATGCGGCTTAGTGATCAGTTCCGAGCCATGCTGCAATCATTCCCACTTCTCATTCTTCTTTTTCTATGCACCGTGTCCCTACAGGACGGTGTTGATCAATGCTCTCCATAACTCTGTCGTTTGTAGATCTTAATAAATTTTGCCTTTTGGTTAATACTCCCAAATCATACTCCGCCATCCATTCGCTCAAACTCAACAGGAATGTTGTCCGTTGTTTTCCTCTGTCCCACATGCCTTCAATCTGTCCTCTGAGTATCATATTTTCAAAGCCTTCTTTCGACGTTATGCGCTCTAGAAATCCCATCTGTTTCTTCCCTTTTTAAGTATAATAGTCTTTATTCTGCTTACTTATTACAAAAGCAGACTAGCGTTATTATAGCGGAAACTGCCGCCATTGTTTTTTGTTAGTCATTCCGAAAGATGGATTTCTTCTGTTGATGATTTTCATTGATCTAACTACCAGCGTTACTTGTTTGTATCGTTTACTTATCGGTGCAATTCAGAGTATACAATGCTCTCCCTATACACTGTATTAATTTCTTTGGATGAAGACGCTGATCTGTCATATGGTTAGTAGGGATTTATCTCATATATATGAAACTCTTTTCAGTTTTTCCTTTCCCTATTTACATTTGGTCCAGTTTATGTCCGCATAACTGATGTGCTTGTTTTCTCGCAAAGGTAACAAACGTTTAGCAATGCTTGACTTCCATAATGTCTTTATTTTGCTAGTGTTACATGGGCGCCTCATAAAAAGTTGATATTTCAAAATTGGTGATAATGCTTTCAATTCCAGCTGTTTTATTCCGTCACCGAATTTTGTTCACCGTGAATTTTCCAGCACGAAATTTTAGAAACATTTAATCCCTCACAGTACTTTCTCCAGCGAAAAGAATTATTTGCGTTTAATTTTTTAAAAATAAAAGAAGTATAATATGCAGGTAATATTGTTTATTCGTTTATTATTAATTTTAGTTTCAATTTAGAAAATACGCCATTTTTGGACTTCTTTTTACATATGCATCTTTATTTATGGCGGTCAAAATAGAATTTAAACTTTCAATTTGTAATTTAATCAATTTAGTTTGAACATTCCTACTAGATCCTAAAATGGAATAAAGGTTTTTTTTTTATAACGTGGATGAAATAAAAAATGAACATGGCGATACAGTTAATAGAGACAACTAAAGAGGATATAAGAAAAAATAGAAGCGAATCTCGGATACGTGTGTAAATTAAAATATTAATACATTAAGAGAGAACCTATACGCCATTTCCATAGGTACACTATACGCTTCCTGTTAATATTAAGTGCCCGGATAATTTCCTAACAAACTTGGTATATATCGTAATAACGGATTTCGAAAATAGCATTTATTTTTGATCCGTATGGTATTTACACTGTAGCACTTAATATGTCACAATGCCAGACGGATAAATGTAAGGAAAATGAGGAATAAGTGTGTGACTGAAAAATGAGAACTTTAAAATTTTATGTTTTCTTAAACTGATTCCATCTGTAATCTTCGAATCGAAAGGCTAAACTACGTCAGTCAGAAAGCGATTCATATGGACAAGGCAAGTCACACGGACGTCTGTTTTATCGCAACAAAGCGAAAATCATGCAGAGAATATATACAAAGTATACTCATCTCATTAAAATAGTCACATTGTTTATATTTTATCAAAATCTGGCAAGAGACCACTTGAAGCCCTGCATCCTAGAGTTAAGGATCAGCTCAAAAACACAAAACTGACGACGGAAATCGATATGTTCAATTGGGAGACGGAAGCTGAAGAAAGAACTCATTGGAGAAGAGCAGTTCACAACAAAACAACGCGAGAAGACAAATAGAAGAGACTAAGAGAGACTAAATAATAGCGAGAACCAGATCTCTCTATCTGATGAACCCTCTTACTCTACTATGCGGTGGCCGCGGACGTCTCTTCAGATCCAACAGAGAAAAATATGACAATTAGCACCACAGCGAACGAATAAATCTTTTACAGTTCTGAACACGCAGAAAACTTACTGGGAAATGCAAAATTAAATCATTAAACGTGGCTTTCTTGGATTAAAAATCATAACTATAAACATACAGGTAAAAATATATATATATATATATATTTCTGACTCCCTTTACACTTTTTTTCTAGTTCGGTCGCATTTAGCGAGGATCTCGTCTATTTTAGAAATTCCCGGGAATACTGCAAACGACCTAATTTTAATTTTTCCATATCACACTGGATGTAATTGATTAAATCGACTGCAGTGCCAAATTTGTGCAATCAGTAAACACCGTTCGGCCTGCGACAACTCGATCCGAAAAGATCATGGAGAGTCGGAAATAAAGAATTACTGCTTTCACAAGGTGATGGTGTAGGTTAGAGAACACATTGACCACCAGCGACGTATCAGATTTCAGACACCAGACAGTAGATTTGAGAAGAGAGAAAGAGAAGAAACGTTTTCCAACTAATTAGACCAACAGCCTGCTCTTATTAACTGGTTTGTTTCCACGGGAAAAGCGCAGCCAAGAAATAACTTCCAGTTGACACCGCATATACATTCATAAGAATATTTGGCTAGAATCGTGTCTGAAGATTGCCAGATCCTCGTTTCAATCCTTGGGTATTCGTAGATTGTGTTTAATAATGAATATCTTTAACTGAGATAGACATAAACGACTTTGGAAATTTGAAAGTTTGGAAATTTGAAAGTTTGGAAATTTGAAAGTTTGGAAATTTACTCACCCTACACTGACAATGAACCGGGTGCAGGACGACTCATTACCACCTACTCAATACCGGCGAATCCAAGCCGTCGCCTCAAAACCGAGAACATCATTCCAATTTTCTTTTCTTCTTCGTTGTGCAATATAAATTTTATATTAGTGTGACAACTTGAAGATCTACAGGTTCTTTAAAGGAAAAGGAATTTGTTGAGAGCTGCAAGGGATAGAAGGAGATGGAGAGTCATGATCGCTAACGTCCTGAAAGGACACGGGACATAGAAAGAAAAGGGGGCGTTTATGGGTTTTCTTTTGCGTTTAATCATTTTCCTCATTGCTGAAGCATCTGTCAATGATCCCAGTGTAACTTGAGATACATTACCTAATACTTCTCTTATTGCAGCACTTGGCTTTTTAACAGTGTCTTCGAAACGACGTTTCAATGATGTGTGCACATTAGGCAATTCTACATTAACGACTATATGGGTAAGTGGCCGAGGGGTTATAACGTTCAAACTATGATCTTGAGAAACCGGGTTCGAATCTGACCATGGTCGATTTGTCAGGAACGTTATAGGACTGAAGAGTAGCACCTTTGAAAAGGGCTTGGAAAACATACAACGGGTTGACCCAAGCCTTGTGAGTGAAATTCGGTAGACAGAACCCAAGGTTAGCTCGAGGTCACAAGTCATCGTGGCTGAGAGCTTAAGCCTGCCGGCCTTGTCCAAATTGTTCATTACGCTAGATAACACACTATTTCCAGGAAACTTTAAGGTCTGCTCAGCCTAGTTGCAGTATAAGCCACACGTGGGCTCTGTGAGTGTTGAATAAACACTAATGCGACTGAGCAAGCGTCTGCAATAGGGATTGAGTAGACACCCTAGTATACGGGTATCCTGGAATACGAGTGGCCGACTATACATTAAGCACTGACGAATTATGATAATGTTTGTTTACTTCCTTGATAACTGCTCCACAGCCTTGGACACAATGCCAACATTTTATGCTGATGTCTGTTTACTAAACATTTCAAATACAAGTAAATGGTCACTCGCACCCAACCACCTCCATTTAGGTCTCATTCGAACCGTCAGTCTAGAAACACTTTTATATATTGACGTCTTCTTTTAGTATAAGTAGCGATATGTTATCCATCCCCAGTTTAATATTACCTGCGATTCCCAGCGGTCACTCATTTGAGTACTCATAAGAAGCAACGTTGCTTAACTTTGGTGATCGAACCAGAGCCAATGTTTCAACGGGATATGTCTGTATGGCAGTTTGGTATTTCCACTGAAAAATCTTGAACAAGTGTGAGTTTCTTCAATTTAAAAACATTGCATTGTTTTTCATTTAATACAAAATATTATTGACTAATTTAGTCTTTCATTTCTGAGATGAGTAACTGTCAATAATTATTTATTATTTCGAAATGTTGCATGATATAGACTATATTATAGATACAATGTTTCGAGCAAGTACCATCATGTCATCATCATATAGTAATAATCATGTCAACCAATATGAGAACAATGGTTCACAATAATACAACTCCATTGACAATTACACATCTCAGAAATTTAATACTAAATTAGGAAAAGTGGTTCGAACTGACTTCTTGTTTTCTTGTCAACGTTTTACTTCTAAAATTTGAATGTAAAATCAATCGCCATATTCGATTTCCTTGAACCCTGCTCTAGTAATATCATCTTTCTCAGTTTCTGCCATTTTCAGTAAACCCTTTCTTGTTTTCTAGCCCTATAGCCTTGATTGACGTGAAATGTTTAAAAAGAATTCTCTTTCTCTCATACCACAAACCTCATTCATCATAAGTATATTAACATCAACCTATAAGTTGATTGACTCTTGATTCTTGTATTGGGCTAATTTTACTGTTTAAAACATGCCAAGATATCTAGCAGAAGAAATAAAAAACAATTTAGGCACATGAAAATAACGATAATTTGTGTAAAATTCTCATTTTCGGGTACACTTTTGTAACAAATTAATTTATTTTAAACCGTAATTGCTAGCTTGATTGATTGGTTACTTTTTACGGTTTATCAACCCCCTTTGGTTTATTTAAAGCCAAAAATATTTCGAATTATAGAAGTTAAATCATTTCACACCAAGCAAGGAGACAATGCCTCTCAGACGCAACGGGTTGCTGAGAGTGAAAGAGAATAATAAAACATTTGAAGGAAGATGAAAGCCAATCCTAAAAAGGAAACAAGCGATAAACCTCTACGTCTTTTCATTAGACAGAGAAGGAGTGTGAACCAGGCGATAGGCAAACCTATATTTTCCTGTGTATTTGATATAGACTCGTTATCTACTGCTAAGACCAACAGATACTTATCATCTGATTCTATATTTAACCAAGGAAAACTAGTAATATTTTATTTCCATTGTTTTGTAGGCATGACGACACCCCTTGCATCATTATTGGTAAGTATATTGCTTACAAGATTGATTTCCTTCTATTACTGACCAGATAGCGGGGCAGTGGAACGCGGTTTATGTGGAAGGTGACTGGCAATTCACGGGTATTATGTGGGATTGTCTCTTTGCAAATGAGCCAAATTACTGGAGATATGATTACATGTGTCCCAAAAAGTATTCTCTTCTTTAGAAAACACGTCTTCTGAATACAACAATTACAATAATCCCACCATACCACAATAGCCAAAGATGAGAAAACAATATTTTTATTGTGTCAATGATTGTTCTTTCCCCACAGATTCAGACCACTTCATGTGGACCCATCTCACTAGCGAAGTTTCTGAATCATTTTGGTGGGCGGCAACAGTTTTATCTTCTCGAAATGTCGACGAAAAGTCAGAGAGATTGTGTCTGGCTGGTTGCTAAAAGTCTTTGAATTTGCTTTGTCACTTAACTGCAGCTCCACCTACCGGTTTAAATATACACTATCACATCCATGGTCGTCCTGGTTCTCATACAAATACCAAAGCTTGTTAAAACTGAGAAAATTCGAAGTATAAAGGTTGCATACAATACCCAATTTTCTCAAGTGGTCCCCAATCTAAGAATTGGCTTCAAACCAGGAACACCACAAGATTTACACAAATCCTACAACTTATTGCAACAGGCTTTGTAGTCTTCTATTATTCTATGTTTACTGTACATGAAAATAGAATTATTTATTGTTTCTTTGGCTAAAACAGTGACAAATACGGAAGAAAATAATTCATCCTAATTGTGAATTTGTGTGGAAAATAATCTCTTACCAGATTAGAACGACTCCCTCTCTCTCTCTTTCTCTCTCTCCCTCTCTCTCTCTCTCTCTGTATATATATATATATATATATATATATATATATATATATATATATATGATCGTGTATGTATATATATACATATGTATTCATTCTTAATGAGTAATACCTTGTTTATCCAATATATATTGTGTATTATACATGAAATCACTAGAATTGTACAGTATTTAGGAATCGAATTTTGTAGACCTGGTGTAGTAATCCTTATCTTCAAGTGTGATACACCACTGTAACTCGTAGTAAATAGTATTCAGGCGGTTTGGCATAAGGTCATGGTTAACGATTTAGTCTTGCTTATTATTAAAACTGAATTGATATTATTGACTTATGGCAGACATAATCGAACATTAGTTTGCCATTATATTTTATATACACTTGTTCCTCAAATACAAACCTCAAGAGCCAGAATGTTACTGAATGAGATTGTATAGATGTGAGCGGAGAACATAAGGAGTTTTGATTATGAGGATATGCCGGATAGATAACGGTTAACCTGAGGCATGAAGAGGGTTAAATGTGTAATGATCAAGGAAGCAACCTCTTGGGAGTATGTTCCAGAAAGAAGCAGTTCTCTGCGGAACTTCTTTTTTATCAATGGAATACGAAGTAAATGAGAATAATTCAACCCTGTGTACAGGGTATGGCGAGTTCCAGCTATGAGTAAATAAATTATTATTTTGTTAGATAATTCGTTTGGTGATCTGAAAATACCACTGTTTCTATATTTTTAAAAAAGACGTTGGGTTTATATATAAAAATATGTTTTCCTTTTTTATAATTGATTTCAAAGCCGTGCTCTTAAAACTCTCTAAACTAGACGTAAGTCTATTTTTATTTTCTGAAGCCAAATGTCAGAATATGATCGGCCCCATTCTAGAAACAGTTGGATGTTCTAAAGTTGGTATAAACTGCCAGTTCTTTTCCTCTTCTCTGCCATATCTACTGACCAATGCCCTGACCCGGAAAGCTGACGTCTAACACTTAAATATGCATCATAAATATTATTCTTCGTTTTGCTATGTTCCCATTATTTACAGTTTCCCCTGATCGACTCTACATTTAATGGACGTTCGCGCAGTATATTATGGTTAGCCACTTCAGTAATCAGTCAAACCGATTTTAGAAACACGACCTAAATTGCGAATCTCTGTCTAAAAATAAATGCAACCGACAGTATTGTAGCTGAAGAGATTATGGTCTATTAAACTGACGCTTGTGCAGATCATTATTGGCGTTCCTGAAACAATCCAGAAAGGTTTTGTGAGGAGGTCATAAATATAGAGTATCAGAGAACAAAAAGCTGGAGAGATGAAAACATAAAAATCAGCTGCCATTTTGAGGGATAAGAAAAATGGTTCTTATTTGACCTCCAATAATCCCATTCAAATTAATCCTAGAGTTTATACTAGTAGACGGAATAAACGATGTCGATTCGAAATTTAAACGATTTTGATTCGAAATTTAAATAGCGTCCAGATTAAAGCACACAACAGAAGATGACCGGAGATTAAGCGGCTGAAATATTGTAATCATACTAATCAAGATATGGAAAACAGATCGAATAAATCAGGATATATAATAGCAGTTTAATCTCATAGAGTATTGTTTCTCTAATGAATACGGTGTTACATTTGGGCATAGGAAATATGGATGATAAATGTAAGCCAGTCTCAGAATTTTACATAAGCTGGCCCGAACCGGATTTGGAGATCCGCGATTCAATATACACTGTAATATCTGCTTTGTGTTCGAATAATTTATTAGAAGTGTAATCTTTGAAACAGTCAATTTAAGACACCCAGTTATTCCAGATGAGACCGAGCGTAAGAAAGAGATGCAAAATGCTGAGGAAAATGAAAAAAACTCACAAAACGGAGAAGTTCAGTCATAGCTCTACGTTCTTTTGAGTTTTAGATGTCGGATAACGTTGTATACATTTTTATATATCAAGAACAATTTTAGAGGAAAGATGTATGAAAAAGTGGGAAAAAAAATTGTGTAAAACATTTTATCACTTAAGGACATAGGATTGTTTGGGTTATAGACATTTCATGTGAGTTCTTAGGCAATTTAAAGTTCTCAAAATTGTCAATTCTAGCTAAAGGTAATTGTTGTTGAGTCTAATGTAAACTCGTCATATTTCTCAGGTTCCTAATCTAAAATATTAGTGTTTAACTTGTAACTGAGAGACCGTCATTTTTTTTTTCGTGCCATGCTGAAATATTTTCTCGATACAACAGTTTGAAATTGTTTAACGCTGACGGTGGAGTAATGGATAGCGGCTTGGACTGAGCCGAGTTCGAATTTCAGTTGAATCCATTACATTCACTTACGTACTATTACCCTTGGTAAAGGTAACTAGTCTAGAAGAAGGACAACTCTGTATTCAAAAGCTGTGGAGAGTCGTTTGCTGACCTTGTGTCAATAAGGGTCGCGAAATAGCAGGCCGTAAATTTGTACTGCCGTTCTATGATGGCGTATGTGACCACGTGAGAGAAAAATTGTTATCACCAGAACGATGTGTTTAAATGCATTTTAATATGACTCGGTTGAGATGTAATTTTTTTGGGGTGTGGGTTACTTTGTTTTAATGTAGGCAGCATCCAGTATCTTCAAGTTCTCTTTACTGTGTGTATGTGTGTGTGTGTGTATATATTGTGTTATCAACTAATATCTGTCTAATGTTGTATACACGGCTATATTTTTCTAAGCAATGTTTTTTAATGGAAATAAGATGAGAAAAGTGACAGGCAAGTCTACAGTAGAACAAAGTTGTTGTAAAATTAATATAAGTAGTGGGTTTATTATTAGTATTAGTATTTTAGTATCAGAGATACAATCTCTGAACGGGCATCTTAATTTATATAATACTTTGATTTTTTGTAGAGGATTTAGTTGTGTGGTTATTGAAGACTTTAGTTGTTTTATTTTTTTTTATAATATATTATGAGCTTAACTTTTATTAGAACCTTAAAATATTGGAGGTCCATCTACATTAATGCAACCCACACTCAACAAAATTACATTTCAAACCAGTCATAACATATTACAATACATTTAAACACACACGGACATATACGTACACACACACGAACAACATATATATATATATATATACGTATATACGTGTATATATATATATATATATATATACGTGTATATATATATATATATGTGTGTGTGTGCGTCTATATATATATATATATATATATATATAAAACTACAAAGGAGAACGCAACTTCGATCCCTGCCCGAGCATACACTTCCATTTTGAAGAATTGGCAAGAGAATAGATATAATATCCATGGGCATCTATTTTCAATGTAAAGTGTCCATTATAACAGCATTTGAAATAATAAAAATGTCAGCTGAAAAACAAATGCATTAATCCTTTAGAATTATCTATATCTATATCTATATATATATCTATATATATATATATATATATATATATATATATATATATATATATATATATGTTCATCATCCTCGTCAATGAATAATTTGTTCGATGAGTCGAATGTAATGATCGAATACGAAGAAGATTAAATCAGAAATGATTTTAAAGCCAATTTCCTAAAGTTTATAAACAGAAAGTGCCAAGCCTAAATTGAAATCTATCTCTGATCACTTGTTACCAAGGTTAATTCCAGTTTGTTGCCTGTGCAATATGCATTTGCAAAGCTTCGCCTCACCCGGATTGACAGAGATTTGAAATAATGGGATGTCTTGTGAATATCAAATGAGCTTATTTCGCCATACAGCCGAAATAATATGGTACATAAGGAAATCAATCAAAATTTATTAAGAATTGCCAATCGAGACTAACATTATATGCATGAGTCTACTGTAAACGTGCAAAATATTTTGACTTTCTTCGTCCTGTGAATAGTTGAACGAACAGTTCGTTTCAAAATGTCTTCGGTAAAAATCGTCTCTCTTTAGTGAAGTGGCTTGAAATAGTTTTAATGATGAAAACGTAATTCATGCCATTATTATATAAATATTTATTTCAATATTTTGTCAGATACTCTCAGCCAGTCTGTATTATTTGAGCGGCTTAATATGTCTCTCTTCGGATAGGCGGATACTACATTCTATCATATTCAATAACGATACAGTTGTGAGAATAGTGCTAAATCGTAAAATTCCCGCGGGGTTAATCCCAAGTCAACTCTGTACCTGAATTACTTTGCCGTTCTGATGTGAGCTTTGATTTGCTTTGTTTAACGACATATCAACTCTTTATTACCGAAATTTTATTTTCTTGTGATCTCTGGTATTTTTTTTCAAAAAATATATTGCTGGTAATTTTTTTTCCAATAATGTATTGCTGGGCATTTTTTCTAATGAATTTTTATGTTTTCATCCCAGTTTGGGTGTTCATTATTTGCCCATGGCTGTGACCCTAACAGTTGCTACAACCCAGGGTTAGAGCAGATCTGAAAACAATAGCATCTAATAGGTGGTTCCACGCTCATGAAAACCTCCACAAAAGTGAGCTTGCAACTGGATATAGTTTATCGCCATACCCAAGACGGGTCAATTGTGGACAAGCCGAGTCTGTTTTGATATTAGATATAAATTGCTACTGTTTGTCACCACCTCTCTGCTTAACCAACCAATTCGCAGTTGATTTTTTGAAATGGAGACGCAGGCTCGAAGCCAGCTAAACGTTTCACTAAATTGACCATTCCTTCGAAGTTAGAAAAACATGAAAGTGGATTCGTAATTAATCATACTCTCTTTAGATGTTCAGTCATTTTGTTAGATATTTTAAATAAAAATAAAACTTAATTTTCTGACTCGTTGTGTTAATTTACAAAAAAAAAAACAAAATAATAATCAAAACGATTTCGGGCATGAGTAAATGGTGTGGCTTTTATTTTTACTTATTCCGAGATGAAGAGAAAAAAGAAAAAGGGTGAATTATAGAAGGCGAAAATTAATGTTTTGTTTTCTCGTTGCGAATCCCTTTTTTTATCCTATTCGTCGGAAAGTCAGTCGCCATTCTCTGGGGTATATAGGTAGGGAGGTTCACTTTGCCATATCATAAACAAACTCCCAGCTTTTGAACTGGAGACGCAGATTCGCAGCCAGCTAAACTACTCGCCAAATTGACCATTGCTTCGAAGTTAGAAAAACATGAAATTGCAAATCAGAAACTCTTTTCCATGATAAACAGTTGATATATGTTCAGACATTTTGTTAGATATTTTAAAAGTTAATTCTCAGACCAGTTATATTACATCGGAGCGAGTAAATCGATTTTTTTTTTAATAGGGGTCAAAGGAACATATACACTAAATTAAAACTTTAAAAAATCTTTTTTTCAGCACTGGGTATATATATATATATATATATATATATATATATAGTTAAACCTAGAGAGCCAGACAAACCTACCAAGGTTTCACCTAAGCGGATCGTCAGGGATAGTCAGCCTTCCTTGACGATCCGCTAAGGTGAAACATTGGGTGGTTTGTCTGGCTCTTTAGGTTTAATTAGGTTTGCTCTACTTACTGTATGGAGCACTTTATTTAGTTATCTAGCCTACTCGTATCGTTTTTTTTTTCTTTGGACTTTGGACTTGAATGCTGGACGATTATTTTCGGATGACGTACGTGTTCTTTGTTCTTTCTTTTTTATACCCTTTTTTTCCTTTCGTATCGGTTTGATTATTTGCAAATCAAGACACCAAAGTTTTTCCGGATGAGTATAATTTCTTATACTTATGACATTATTACTAATTTGTATATATATATATATATATATATATATATATATATATATATATATATATATATATATGTGTGTGTGTGCGTGTGTGTGTGTGTTAACGTTTTTTTCGCCAGAATATATATTACACATTTATAAGTCTGTCATTCTTCTATGCATTGAATATTGCTGTCAAATCTAATTTGATAGTTCTGCTATATTTAGCGATTTTTGATGATATGCAAAGAATCTGTGATATTATCGGTCGTGACCTGCCAACTTTGCTTAGTCAATGTCGCACAAACTTAATGTACATCCTCCATCCTTTTATTATAAATATTTTCATTGTAATTGTTCCAATGATTTTTCTTATTTCGTACCTAGATTTTATGAGTTTAAGGATGGTACTAGATTGGCAGCTAGATCTTTTGATTTTACAGCTGAAATTCTTACATATATACGCAAGTTTCGTGCTAACAGTTGTAGCCTCTCTCAGTCTGTTTGTTATCGAACTCCTCCTAGGTTTTTGGCGATACATCCCCATAACCATATATATTCTGAACCTACATTACTCAGGGTACTTGGATAAGTATATTTCATTTTGATAAAAAGGGGACCCCGGGTGGGGGCACAAACCCCTAACTGAAATCTTGTTCCTTTTGACTTAAATTACATTTAAATTTGAACAAGGGAATGACTCCGATTCAAAATATAGAAGTAGAAAGCCAGAAGATGGAGGTCACATCGACAAAATCATTTTAACCAAAGGAGGTCCCCAGGCGACACAAAACCCCCACTGAATTTTATTTTCCCCTTTGATTTAAATTAAAGTTAAATTTGAACACGAGAATGGCCCTTATCTAAAAAGGGAAAGGAGAAAGTCAGAAGATGGAAGTCACATTATCAATATCGTTTTGAAAGGAATGCCTTAGTAGGCCATGTGTCCGGAATTATTTCATCAATTTTGCTTATCAATTTATCATTATTTTTTTCATTTTTTACACAGTCGATTCTATTAAAGTAGTTTTGCGCTTTATTTTTTAAAACTTCAATGTATATTTTTAGAACTTGAACTCCTTTTCATCTTTCTCGTTTAAATGATAACAAATGATTTGCATATCTCCCTTTAAATTCTTTCCCAGTTGCCCCGATGCAAATTTCTTTCTTCCTTTGGCTTTGCCTTTGTTGTCATTTTTGCCTGGTATTTTACATTTGCCTCTTATCAATTTACCTGCACTAGATATTTTATTTCTACTTTTTTTTTCATTTCTTTTTTGGTATTTTTTTTTCAATTTTGCATGTTGTTGTGTTGCTTTTTTATTATTTGTTCAATGTTATACAGACAACTGTAACTCATATTTGTGGTGCTTTTGTTAAATATTTTATTTAATTTGTGTAGTTCATGTAATTAATTACATTTGTGCTTAATTTTTTTTAATTTGTACCACTTTTGAATGATGAATGAAGTCATATTATATAATATAGTAGAAATAGAAAACAAATATGGTTTAATATATCATATAACATGGATCAAATTTGTTTTTCAAATATTACAATAACGAATAGTACAGAGGAAAATGTGGGATTTTATAGACACACTTCTATCTCTCTATCTCAGACACACAAACGAAAACACGTAAACATATTTTCTTTTTCTGCATGCATTTCTTTTTTATCTATATAGATATCTGTGTGTGTTCTTGCATTTGTGTATGTGTAATTTCTTAGTAATGTGTAATTACTTAGATAGAAAAGCCGATAACAAAATAATCTCTTCATTTAAGAACACATCAGAGGCAAGTTTTTTTCCTTTTCCTTTTTTTTTACAATGAAATCCACTCGCTACTTTTGGCGTGAAAATTAATTCGCCTTTTGACACAGGTACTAAACTGTTATGCATTTCACTGAACTTCAGGCGACTTTCACTGGACTTCAAAATTCTGCGCAATAATCAACCATCCTCAGTATTCGAGTTTTTTTAGTTCATCCCCAGATTTTCGAATTTTCCATCTTGCCTTTGGCCAGTTTTCTACTGATGATGGGTTCGCCAGTCAATTTTTCCTGCTTTCTCACTCACACACGTATATATATATATATATATATATATATATATATATATATATATATATGAATGAATATAGTCTTAAGGTCTGCTATATTTATGGGATAAAAGTGCTCAATATCAGATATATATATATATATATATATATATATATATATATATATATATATATATATATATATATATTAAAATGAATCATTCATACAAAATGTAGATTATTAAAGTTAATGATATAAAATGGCGAAATCCCTTCGAAAATAAAATTTTAAAGTTGCAAATCACTCGATGAATGTTATGATCTTTGTTGTTATAAATTGTAAGAAGTATAATTTCTTTTCTTTAATACGCAAGTACTTTCAACTGTACATTCAGTCATCTTCAGGCAGACATGGAAATTATTTTGTTTTTGGTAAAATGCAGGTAGTATACGAGACGAAAAAATTTGTTTTCGTAGGGATTTCAACATTTTATATCATTAACTTTACTAATCTACATTTTTTATGAATGATTCCTGTAATATAAATTGAACTACTGCACCACACACACACACACACACACACACATATATATATATATATATATATATATATATAGTGAGCCAGAAGCTACCACCAAGATTTCACCTAACACGGATCTACACGCAAGTTGAATATTATTTAAGTGTTCTGCCTCTCATAGTTTTTATTATGCTTTTCAGATTACGAATAAATTGTTTTATACAATCGCTAAACGTTGCAAACTTCCTCGAGTACTTTCTTATTATGTTATATTCATTTTCAAGGATTTCATTGTATTTCTCTTCATGCAAGTTTTTCATTAATTATGGCGTATATTGAAGTTTGTATAAAAAATAAATTTCAGTTGAAGTGTTGTAAATGACGTCACTTTGGTAAATTAAGGCAGAAATTGACTAAAGAACTGTCAATAAACGAAATCCATCAAAATGAGGGTAGATCTTTCGAAAGTCCCCGGGGAAGACAGGAAGTTTAGAGAGTTTACCGACAAATCAAAAAGAATTAATTCGAAAACTTGAAAAATTTTAATTAAAAATTTAATATACTTTTGGATATTATTTAATAAATAATGTTTGAAAGAATTTTTCTTGCCTAAATCATAAATAATCATCTCCACTCAAAATATCTTTGATTCAGAACCGTAGATTAGGTTATCACGTTTTAATTTCAAATTTCAAAGATATGTGCAAGGTTTGATTTATTTAGGACAGATTCCGATTTGAATATTGATTCTATGTTTTGTATGGCTATCTCCCGAATTATTTGCACAATTACAATCAACACACATTCTAACCCAGTCATATGTAGCTGTATATTTGTCAAACATATTTTGACATGATATAGGGTACAATAGATAAACTGTCGACTTAATTTACGTAAAAATGAAAATAACACTGATATCTCATTTTGACAGATATATTTACCAAACTTACACAAAAATATCATGAAATATTAAAGAGTAAATGTATTCAATAAAATCGCCATTGTCTTCAACCACGGCCTTCAAACGAGTTCAGAATCTTCTGCATCACATCGGGATGGTCTCCTTGTTTAAGTTGGCGAATGTTGCCATAATCCTTTCCTTCAGTTCATTTTGGTATTACAAGGAATTTTGTTGGTCACTTTCTTTACTGCGCTCCACATATAATAATCAAGGGGGTTACAGTCTGGGGAGTTATCTGGTCGGATTTAAGGGGTGATGTTAACACAGAAATTGTCTGATATCCATGCTTGAGTTCTTCTATTTATGTGGCATGATGCTCAATACTCTTGCCAGATATTGGGTTCCGCAGCAACCCACTTGACAAAGAGCAGCACTACCACCTCAAGGTACATTTTATAGGCCTCAATATCCGTGGGAAGATGAATGGTGGCATGACTTCGTCATGACAAGTGTCAATCCAAACACCTTCGTAATCCCCATTAAACTAATTCAACTCTTTCCGAGTCCTCTGCACAATCCTCAGATTGACACCAAAATGCTCTGAAATATTCATATTAGAGATTCCGGCGCGAAATCCAAGCAGTAGAGAGAGCTATTTCCAAATTTCTAGTGGAGTGAATTGCGTCATAGTGCTCATTTTCTCACAGAGGGTTACCAAGTGAATCTACTATAATGTGCAGTCGACAAAATAAAGCAGAAGCCAAATGCCCATCGCATCCTGTATAAGGCTCGATTCATATTTATCTCTCGTAAGCGCCGGCCTAAGAGCATAGACGAGGCGCGTTTCTGATGAAAGTTTAATATATTTGTGATATATATTTTATGAACAGTAGCTCTGTGGCACGGCTTCACAAGAAGATGATTTCTGATCATTCCAAGCTTAACTTGGTCAGTTCTATGGTTAAACGTTTTCTTCCCACATCTCAGCTTAAACTATGCCTCTGCGTCTGTAACCATCTATAACGAGTGTCTTCCGGGCATTGTACAGACGGAATATCATCGTGAAAAAAAAGAAAACTTCCGTTCTTCATAACTGGAAGATAGACACACACATATATATATATATATATATATATATATATATATATATATATATATATATATATATATATATTAGCAGCATGGCCCACGTTACCCGTGCTTGATTAAAAAATCGTACGACTCATACAGCAATCGCTATCACTTGACTTAAAATACTTTGCCCTTACTTCTTGCCTATCACACACTGCGAATTTTTTCTAAGCTCTCTACTAAACATTAAATCTGTTACGAAAAAAGAACTAAACAAAATGAACACAAAACGATCAGCTTTAAAAATGACTCGTAACTGGAAAAACCGAATGAAAAAAGAATGTTAACAACAAATACTTTTCCACACCCAACCCAGTACTGCGGAATCAGAATCAACATTGAGTTTAAACAAGCGAATGAGTCAATTGGAAAAAGTGCCATGCAGATTTAAAATTTTCCCACGTGTGACGAATGCCGCCATCGAATTATTGCATGCTAGCATGCTAGTTAACATTCGTGTCAGTCAGCTGTTGGCTCTCACGCTGGCCAATAGAATCTTCCTGCCTATTATAAAAAAGAACGTTAAACATAAAAATGTCTTTAATAAATAAATTGTCGGACTTTGTCCATTTCTTAATATATGACGTCATTTGTTTACATTTGATACGCCAGAGCAGTTATGAATGTACGAGATTCATGGAAGATTGAAGTTTATAAGCAGTAAATACGCTCCTTTGTGGCCGAGAGGTTAGGCACGTCAGAGTAAATGACGGTTCCGTATAGGATGCAGGTTCGAATCCTGTCAAAGGACGAATATTTTCTATGAAAATTTCTCGGACATTCAGGCCGGTAAATGTTATTTAATACTGTTTATTATAAACAGAGCATTTACTTAAATACTTGTATCTATAAAAAAAAAGAACGTTAAACATAAAAATGTCTTTAATAAATATATATATAAAGAAATATAGTCTTAAGGTGTGCTATATTTATGGGATAAATTGCTCAATATCAGAGATAGAGCGTGTGTAAATAAAAAAGTGAACATAGAAGTCAACACTTAGAGGATCTAAGTGGTGACTTCTATGTTCACTTATATATATATATATATATATATATATATATATAATAAATTATTTCACCACCGCCCTTTTAAAGGACTGCGGATCATTAGACTTTACTTCCGAAGGTTGAAACGAAAAATGAAAAGAAATTTACACATTTCTGACGGGCCGTATTAAGCATATGTAAATTAACGAATTGGGAAAGTGAGGGGGGAGAGAGAAGACAGGAGTGAGTTAGATGTAATATTTCTATTCTTTTATACTTAAAATTACTTGGGGCATTGACACATTTAAACGGGTAACTTAATGGAAGTTATATATTGGTATAGAAGGGGTAGAGGGGAAAAAGACATAAAAAAAGAGAAGGAAGTCATGAGAGAAGGTGTCACTAATTTTCTTTGGGAAGAACAGGATCGAAAATGACGCTGTTATTTTGCTTTACTTTGAAAGTGTTATTTTGGGGGTTCATAAAGATTATAATGTTTGATATAAATTTGAATGTTTAAACTGCCTACAAAGAATTTAATTTGATGTTTGTTAGTGATTTAAATTTTTTTTTAAATTTTGGGGATTTTCTATTTATAGTCGATTAGAAAAAATATTCATATAAAGTACATTAAAAGAATAAAATTTTATTTTAAAATATAAGTTTACTTCTAGTAATCTTTTTTATTTTTTTTATTTTTTTTTATTATTGATTATTAATTTGACATCTCTATCCTTTTAAATTTTGTGATTATTTTTATATGGTAATTTCTTGTACTTCAAGTTCAGTTAAGTTAATATTTGAAGGTAATATGAAAGATCTTGTTCTGTCATATACTGTATATACACCCATGCAAACCTCACACTTACATACGTTCCTTTACATGTGCAATCACTCATACAGGTACCCATATACCGATATACACAGTTAATTTCATGTATTAACACCTACATAAATATCAAAAACAATTTTTCCAATTTAAATATTTTATCATCAATAATGCTTATTTCAGGCCACAAATTAAACTGATGCTGGTGTCTAGCCTGTATTGTACCATAAGGATTCCGATCCGACCACAAATGCTGGTTGTGTAAATTTGTTATTCAGCCTCTATGAAAAGTTGCCTCATCTGTAAACAAGTCTAAAGAGACAAACAACGGGTCGGCAGTTTGTGCAATAAACCAGCAGTTCTCAAGTGTTGAGTGATCGAAGAGCGAAGGACCCTGCACACGTTGCAAATGGTACGGATACAGGTGCTGCTCTTGAAGTAGCCCCCATCCGCTACTAGGAGATGTACGACATGTTATGGCCATTCGACGTGTGCTGATGCCGGGATCATCCACGAGTGGCTATAAAACGTGTCCTTCATGTTCAGGAGTACGGTCGGATCTTGGTCTTCCTCAATCCATAGTTTGTAATGTCACGGAATCTATCTCAGCAAAGCGACGATAAACAGTAACAAAAGTTGGATGACTAGCATGCGTTCAGCCTGGAAACGTAATCTGATACATCAATGCAGCCTGGCGTTCATTACCATTCGCACGGCAGTATGTAAAAATCATATCTGCCTGCTCACTATATGAATATCCTGACATTATTAAACGGAACACTTCTCAGTTAACTCAGTACTTCACACATTAAACGCTGAAGACAGACTAACCACGAATGTACACGAATGACAAACGTAACCTAGTCTATATAACATCACATTGCCACCAACTGTAACCTTTTTAAGCTTAACTCAAAATGATTTTCGGACATATGTTTATATCGACTCATGTCATCATATATATATATATATATATATATATATATATATATATATATATATATATATATATTGTTTATGCAAAACTAGGTAATCCGTATGGGTAGACACAAGGAGGATGATATCCGGAGAGCTCAATGTAAATTCAGAGCAAATATGTTTGAATAAAAAACAGACCACTTTAAGGTTCCATATAATAAATTATAATTCATAATGTAATGACGTATTGATATTGATATGTTCTTTGAATGCATGCATATGTGGGTGTATATATATATATATATATATATATATATATATATATATATATATATATATATATATGTCTGTGTATGTGTATATGTGGGTATATGTGTATATGTGGGTATATGTGTATATGTATATGTGTGTGTACGTATATATGTGTATATGTATAGATGTGCATGTATGGGTGCTTGTATATGTGTGTGTGTATATATATATATATATATATATAATTATATATGTGTGTATGTATGTAAGTATATATGTGGATATGTGGTTATGTATGTATATATATATATATATATATATATGTGTGTGTGTGTGTGTATGTGTCTTTCTACAGGTGTATATGTGTATGTATGGGTATATACATATAGTTATGTGTGGGTATGTGTGTGTATGGATTTCTAGGTATATAGGGATATGTATGTATGTGGATATAGATAGATGTTCGGATATGCGTAGAGGTGTGTATGTGTATGGATATATAGAATATTATAAAAGAAGGACCTAATTTTCTGTTAGTAATGTTTTATCCAAATTTCCCCTCTAATGTTCTCCAATTGGATGTGAGTTCAAATAATAGGGAGGTAAATTTTAAATTGATAATTTAATTTAAATTGAAATATATTACCCTTTAATAGTCATTATTGATGATAAAATTATTTAAATTGGAATAACCTTTGATAATTGTGTAGGTATCTAAAAACAGTCACGAGTTTAATTTATGAACAAAACTCAAACGAATAGATGTCAACTTAATAATCAACAAGAAAAAAGTTTAGGAAAATAAAAAAGATTACTAGATGTAAAATGAATTATTCTTTCAATGTACTTTCTATGAATATTTTTCCAATCGACTATTTTATAGAAAATACCCAAAACTCCAACAAATATCAAATTAAATTCTTCATAGATTTTTTAGACATTTAAATTTACACCAAACTTTAACCCCCAAATATACCCTTTAAAGGAATGCGAAATAACAGAGTCCAAGAAATTGAGTGAAACCTTCTCTCATCCGGATTGTTTTATTGTATCTTCTTCCTTTTATGTCGGCTTTCCTTTTCACCACTTACCCATCCATATCTAAAGGTAACATAAGTTAAGTTAAGCGTTTGTCTGGCCCACACCAAGTGGGGTTAGGGATAAAGAATTGAAATGGTACATCTAACTCATGTCTTCTCTCCCCCTCACTTCCTCACTTCGTCTTCTCTCCCCCTCACTTCCTCACTTCGTTAATTTACATATGCTTAATACGGCCCGTCAAAAATGTGTAAATTTCTTTTTCATTTTTCATTTCAACCTTTGGAAGTAAAGTCTGATGATCCAGAGCCCTTTAACAGGGCTGTGGTGAAATAATTTATTACATGGAGCCTTAAAGTGGTCTGTTTTTGATTCAAACATATATATATATATATATATATATATATATATATATATATATATATATATGTGTGTGTGTGTGTGTGTGTGTGTGTGTGTGTGTGTGTGTGTGTGTTGAATCAAAACAGACCACAGTTTGTGTGTGGATGTAGGTGTGAGGGAGAGAGATGGACAGAGATATTTTTTAATAATTATGCCATTAACCGTTTTATGAAGATACATGCAACAGAGATATCTAGACAGATACTTAATTTCTTCTCCTATATATATATATATATATATATATATATATATATATATATATATATATATATATATATATATATGCAGTATTGAATTCTCTGTCCACACATTTTCTATATACAAAAGCTCTCACCGATACCGTCTCCATAGACATAGAAAATTTAAAAGTATTTATATATATATATATATGTGTCTGTGTGTACTGTATGCATACTGTATGTGTGTGTGAGTGAGAGAGAGAGGGGGAGACAGAAAGAGGAAGAGGTACTTGCAAAATTCTCGCTCTAATCCACTTCTCAAAATCTGAACAAATGGTCAACCCTTCGAATTGTTTTTTAATCCCTTCTTAGTCGGTCTGCCATGTTTTCTGCACCCCTCATATATATATATATATATATATATATATATATATATATATATATATATATATATATATATATACATGCAACAAAATAATAGGTGGCTGTCACATAGAGATAGTCGTTAGCAGACTAGCCTCTGAAACGATTCTTTGTGAACCGAATTAGATTTATATACATGAGCTAGGCTCAAAGCAAATTTGTGAATCGTTTTCCTAATACTTCGATATAAATAGCTTGCATTCATCAAACATAAATATACTAAGTTAGTTTCTATCTTCAATTCTGATCTTCCACCACTGCTCGAATTTCCTATCATTAATCTCTTTGCGCCTTCTCTCAGTCGAATTCAATTAATTGCCGTCGTGATCATGTAGGAAAACTTACAAAACTAAATTGAATATTAATGAAAACTTGTCTTTCTTTTTTTGCTTTTTTTTTTTTTGTCTTTCTACCATTTCCTGTGTGATTGACTGGAAATAATTTTGCTAAAAATGAACAAAACGTTCCGGTCGATGCGTCAGTTTGATCTGAAAAATTCTTGATCAGGAAGAATGGCCGCCAATTCGGCTCTCTCTTCTGTCTCTGTAGAATAAGGCAAACACGTCATGAATACTTTGAAAGTTTCCTGGTACCGAATACAAGTTGCGCTTGAGGGAACAAAAGCAGTCAGGAAGTAGACCCTCTGGGCATATTGTTTTAGACCGGGTGAAACTTATGATGAACGGTCGTTGTTTCTGTTCCATTTTCCTGGCCATATTTTAATTCTGACTTGATTCTAGTACGACTATATATATATATAAAGATATAAAATGTCGTAATAATGTGTGCAGTCCCTAAGAGAATATAATATACTATTATTTTAGATATTTTACTTGCAGATTGGTTTATCTGTTATCCATAGTTTGAAGCGATTTACTTTCAGAAAATGTCTAACATATTTTACATTGGAAATGCCTTTAAAACCTTTGCTCTTAATGAATCTCATTATTCTAAACAATTAAGTATTTAATGTTTTATAATATTTATACATAGCCGATAAATGAGAGAGATAGAAAGAGATCTGAATGAAAGAAACAAGAGAGCGAGAGAGGAGAGAGAGAGAGAGAGAGAGAGAGAGGCGGGAAAGATATGATGGTTACTTTAATTGACATAACCAGTCACAAGAAAATAGAGGTTTGTAAAAGAAAATATATATGCAGAAAAGTATTTAAAAAACTGAAATATCAAGCAGACCAATACTTGACACTTATAGATGATAAAGAAAATAAAATATCTCTTGAAAAGAAATATTAATATACTAATGGGAGTATAAGAAATTCTTTTCTGAATTGCTAAGTAATATTATCTAACCATCATCTTTATAATATCAATTTAGTATCAGAATTCAAGTATGTTAATATCTTCCTCCAAACCAATCAATATCAGTATATAAAATATTTATATACCATCAAATCAACGTATGTATACCAGTCAGCAAACATCTTTATACCAACCATTAAATAACTGTATATTATTCATTCAATATCTAAATACTAAACAGTCATTATTTCTCTAGGTGGAAATCAATATCTATATAAAATTGAATGAATATTATCCGATAGATATCTGAATAGCAACCAATCAATATATTACTCCAATTCTTCTTCGGATTTTTATGTCTTCAAGCCTTTTAGGAAGGCATTTATTATTATTATTATTATTATTATTATTATTATTATTATTATTATTATTTCTTCCAGTTTCGTTCCCATAGAAGTTGCAGATTTTCCAATGCAAATATTGGCCCACTCTGTCATACCGAGTCTTATATTCAGTGGGTGCCAATACCGTGCAACCTGATACAAGATGATCGATTGTTTCTGGGTAATTATCCCAGAATCTGCATTTTAGTATGTGTGCTTGATAATTTCTAGTTAACAAGCACTGATCCTGTGCAGCAAAGATAAAACCTTCCGTTTCAGCTTTTAACCCTGCACTGGTACGGTGCTGTCTACATCAGCTTGTTTGGTACGGGAAGAATTTGGGCCATGAAGCAGTTTATCTTACCATCGTCTCTGTAACTGATCGGTTGCATTAGTTTTTGCTTTCTTTTTTATGTATTTTGAAGCTTCAGTCGGTGTATTGTGCTTTACTTGTATTTCTGCACCCATCTGAAACTCCATTTTGAATTTGTTGGCTTCTTTTATTACGGAATAAAGACGCTTTCTTTGACACATATCATCATCCAGTCTTCTGTAGTTTCCAGATATCTTCCACGGTCAATTGTTGTAGTTTTTGTTTAAGACAGTTCTAGTTGAACTAATCCTCTGCCTCCTTCGGATGTGGGCACATACAGATGGTCAACATCAGCTTTGGGATGATGCATGCGGTGGCAGATGAGAAGCTTTCTTATTTTGGTATCCATTCGCTTAATGTCAGCTATGGTCCAATTAAGGATGTTAAAGCTGTATTGCACCACAGGAACAGCCAAGGTGTTTATGCCTGGTGTTGTTTTTTTTAGTTCAGTTCGATATTTAGTACCAGACGCACACGCCTCTAGTATTCCTTCTTCATTTGGTTATATTGTATACCATCTCTTTCGCTAATTCCTAGGTACTTATAAACTTCATCTTGTTCCAGTTCCCTAATCTGTGTGACAAAATCTAAATCTATTAAGGGTGTTTCTGTAATTCTCCCTTTCTTAAATGTTACTTTTGCACATTTATCTAATCCGAAATCCATGCCTATGTCGTCACTCAAGTATTTTACAATAATGAACTGTTGTTTAGATCATACGGGATCAAGGACAAATAAAACAGAAGGGGTGAAAGGGAGTCACCTTGAAAGATTCCACGTCGGATATTCAGACGGTTGGAGGTGGCAGTGCCTCTGGTGTGATTTAGATATAATGTGTTGTTCCACATTCTCACGCTGTGCTTAAGGAAATTGACTACCACAGAGGAAACGTTTTTTACATTTCCAAAGTCTTTAGGATCCAGGAGTGTGGCACACTATCAAAGACTTTACGATAATCAATCCAGGATTTCTACGTCGTCTCCTGCAATTTTCCAGGATCATTTTGTTTATCAGTAGTTGATCTTTGCAGCCATATGAACCTCTCCTGCATCCCTTCTGTTCCAGTGGAAGAATGTTGTTTGCTTCGAAGAAAGAGTAAGTTCGGTTCGTCAGGACAGACGTGATCTACTTATACGTTGTGGAGAGACATGTTATTGGCCTGTAATTTTTCGGATCATCATTTTCACTCGTTTTTTGGCATGAGGTATGTAATACCTTCAGTGATCCAATCCGGCATTTCATTGGGATTATTTACAAGCGTTGATAGAGTTTTTGCAACGGTTTTATGGATTGATGAGAGATGATAGAGCCAGAAATTGGGCACCTTGTAATTTCCTGGGGATTTCCATTTTGGGGCTTTCGTTAGAGCTTGACTAACATTATTCGTGGTTATATTTTCCCACTCTTACAGAGGTTTATCCAGCATTTGTTCTTCTTGGATCCATTCTGCATTTAGGTTATATTCCGTTGAACTGCTCCAAATATTTTCCAAAAATATCTGCATACTGTCAATTGATGGTGGCATTTCGACATGTATAGGTGCTTTTCCAATTTCGATGTAAATTTTCTTAAGGTCAGTTTGGAATATTTTATTTTGACAATTGAACCTGCACCGTTTTTCGTATCGTCTTCTTCTCTGTGCCTTTAACTATAGTTTCTGTTTCATGATTTCCTTGTTTGATGGAATTCCAATTAGGGATTTAATTTTATATCTACGCTTGATCTTCTTGCATTTGTGAGTGGGAACATTTAGGTTTCTAGTGAGCTCATCTAATATAGAAATCTCACATCTGATTTTCTTTATTTCTCACAGAGGTTTTGCCTTCCAAGTTGGCTCTTTATATCTGCTATTTTCTTTTTCATTGTCTTGACCCCAAGCTTCCCAGGAGCTGCTACAGCTCTTGCGTATATGATATTGTTATATTTCCCAGTGGTTTATTTGTTAAGAGTTGTATATTTGCACAATGTGCTAATTGTACTTCGTCATATGAATTTGTGGGAGCTGGTCTCTGTCTGACAATTGTGTGAGAGTTACTCTGCTGAGTTTATAGGGTAGGCCAGCCTTCCTACTAAAGTCTGGCGGGAAAAAAAACTATCAAAGAATTCATTACACGAAAGGGTAAAGAGAAGGAAAAGAAAAAGAATACATTTGGGGTCATTTCTCAACCTGTTAGCCATTAAACGATAAATTCTAAATTTTCACTCAAAGAGAAGTCAGTCAAAGCGCAGAACATTGTTAAATAAGTTCACCTGTAGTCCCATGAAAAAAATGACTGATTTTTATTATTATTATTATTATTATTATTATTATTATTATTATTATTATTATTTCTTTGAATTTCTGTTGTATACACATTTCTTTCCGGGTCGTTTTATAGGCTTTTTGCCATGTATTATGGCTTATTTGTATTTCTTGACACATTCGAATTTTTTTTCGAATATCTAGGTTTCTACTCAATAAAGTCTCTTATTTCTTTCATGTTTTTGACACAGATCATCATCCAGTCTTCTGTAGTTTCCAGGTATATTTGAAGACCGATTGTTGTAGTTTTGTAAGACAGATCTAGTTGAACAAATCTTCTGCTTCCTTCGGGTCTGGGCCCATGCAGACTTCAGCCTTAAGATGATGCATACCATGGCAAGTGAGAAGCTTTCTCGTTTTGGCTTAAATTTACTTAATGTCAGCTATGGTCCAATTAAGGTCGTTGAAACTGTATTGCACTTCAGGGATAACCAGTGTGTTTATGGATGAAATTTGGATTTGATTCGATATGTAACAGCAGAGTAACACACCTGTAGCATTGTTTTTTTTAACTTTTCCTTCCATTTCCTAATCTGTTTTCTATGTACTTATATGGTTCATCATGTTTCTCTTCTGTAATGTTTGTGACAAAATCTAGATATATTGTCTTTCTATAATTCTCCCTTTCTTGAATGTTACTTTTGCACATTTGTCTAATCCGAAATCAATACCGATGTCATCACTGAGACATTTTATCATATTGAAGCGACCCTTCAACACATTGTCGTCATTGGGAAAGAATTTGATATGAACCATGTAGAAAAGGTCATTCTTTCTTTTTTTATTTTGTATCCATAGTTATTACTGTTTAGTTCATGCGAAAGTGGGCATTATTATTATTATTATCATCATCATCATCATCATCATCATCATTCGATTTCTGCTATGGACACACTACCTACCAAGTCTGCGGAAAGACCTAAGGCAGGTCGTGGTGTGTTGTTATGGCCACATTTCATGTTAAATTTTTTTTTTTTTTTTTTCTCCCGATGAAGTTGCTAGCGTTACATAGACAAAGTTCTCCTTAGTGTGTGTGCTGTACTTAATAAGACAATTTTCTGTATGTCTCTTAAGCTGGGGTTTCCAGGGATTCTTTCAATGTGTTGTTTTGTTCCATTTTTTATAATTCCAAGTGCACCTATTACCACTGGTATTATTCTTGTTTTCAATTTCCACATTTTTCTATTTCAATTTCCAGGTCTTTGTATTTTGATAGTTTTTCAAATTCCTTGGTTGCTATGTTACAATCCGCTGGACAAGCCATATCAATTAGTAGGCAAGTTTTTTCTTTCTGGTTTTGACAATAATGTCCGGCCTATTTGCTTCAATTTTTCTGTCTGTGTGGATGGTATAATCCCATAGAATGGTGACATCTTCTATTTCTGTAACCGGCGCTGGCCGATGTTCATACCAGTGTTTGCTTACACATTTTCCAAAGTGTTTGCACATTGTCCAGTGTAAGTATTGCCCCACTCTATCGTGACGATTTTATATTCATTTGGGGCAAGTATAGAACATCCTGAGATTAGATGGTCTATTGTTTCTTGGTATTTGTCACAGAACCTGCATTTTGGATCCACATTATTATGTATGATATTTGCCTGAAAATTCCTAGTGAAAAGACTCTGGTCTTGCGCTGCAAGAATAAAGCCTTCAGTTTCAGACTTTAATCCAGATGCTCGTAACCATCGATGAGTATTAACTTTATCAACATTGGGTTTATTTGCACGTTCTGGATATTGGCCATGCAGAGGTTTGTCTTGCCAGCGTTGTTTCATCTGTTCAAGGGCTTTATCCTTGGCTTTCTTTTCATATCTTTTGCTGCAATAGTTGGTTCTTGGCTTCTGTTTTGATTTACTACAGAATCTACTAAATGTAAATGTTGTTTGTATTTACTGCCTTCTTTTATTATTGAATATTTTTCTTTCTGTTTTCATGTTGTTTCACTAATTTTATCATCCAGTCATTTGTTGTTTCCATGTAAGTTAGTAAGCCAATAGTTGTTGTCTTGTATGACAATTCTAGCTGAATAAGACCTCTTCCACCTTCTTTACGGGGTATGTATAGACGGTCTACATCAGCCTTTGGATGATGCATCTTATACTTAGAAAGAAGCTTTCTTGTTTTAGAATCCATTTGTCTGATGTCATTTAGAGTCCAGTTCAAGATGTTGAAACTATATTGGACCACTGGGATGGCAAGGTTATTAATGGCCATAATTCTGTTCTGAGAATTCAATTCAGTTTTTAATACCAGTCGTACCCTTCTATAGTACTCTTTACGCACTATTTCTTTCATTTTCTTATGGTGAATTCCTTCACTCTCATTTACACCTAGGTACTTATAAGCTTCTCCTTGTTCTAAATCTTTTATTGTTACAGCAGGGTCTAAACTAATAGAGGAAGTTTGTTGTAGCGATCCTCGTAAAACTGTAGCTTTAGCACATTTATCCAAATTGAATTTCATTCCAATGTCTTCACTGAAGCATTTTACAGTTTGCAGAAGACCTTCCAGCTCATTGTCATTCCTAGCATACAATTTTAAGTCATCCATGTAAAATAGATGGTTTATTTTCTTTTGAGCTATTTTGTAACCGCATTCTGTCTTGTTAAGTTGGCTGGTTAATGCTATAAGTGATATGCAAAATAATAAAGGAGACAAAGAGTCACCTTGAAATATTCCTCTATTGATGTTTATTTCGCCAGACTTATAGGTTCCATTTTTATGATTGAGGTAAAGTGTAGTTTTCCATATCGACATACATTGTTTGATGAAATTGATGATAACGGGTGATACCTTGTACATACTTAAAGACTTTAAGATCCAGGAATGTGGTACACTATCGAATGCTTTACGATAATCTATCCAGGCAATACTAAGATTTTTTTTCCACGGAAGCAGTTTTCCAGGATCATCCTATTAATAAGTAATTGGTCTTTACATCCGTAGCAGCCTCGTTTGCACCCTTTTTGTTCAAGTGGTAGTATGTCATTTCTTTCCAAGAAGAAATATGTCTGTTTTGTTAAAATAGATGTTAACAGTTTGTATGTTGTTGGAAGACATGTAATTGGTCTATAGTTTTTCGGAATATTTGTGTCACTATTTTTGGGTAGAAGAAAGGTAACTCCTTTGGTCATCCATGCAGGAATTTTAGTTGGATCGGTAACCATTTCTTGAAGTTCTTTGGCGAGTTTTTTTGTGTGCTGTATTTAAATAATATAGCCAGAAGTTAGAATTTTATCTATTCCTGGAGATTTCCAGTTGTGTGCTTTTTCAGTGCACATTTAACATCTTCTTCTGTGATTCCCGCCCATGTCTGTTCTGGTTTATTTTTCATTCGTTCTAACTCTTGCGCAATCCAAATTATTATTATTATTATTATTATTATTATTTTTCCTTTGTTTTCTGTCGTATACTCATTTCTTTTCAGTCCCAACCAGAGATCTAAGGTCAGAAATGGCTTCATGACATATTCCACAGATCATTTTTGTAAGAATAAAAACCAAATTCTGCACACAACTTCGATTCTAGTGTTCTTAATACTACTCCAGTTTCGCCAACATAAGTAGCAACATAATGTTTATGCTCCAGACCTCCCTCACTTCCAAGAAGAGGTCGTCTTTCTTTACGTTTCACCCTCATTGACTAATGCTAGTGTTTTGTCCATTAAATTATTTGTTGTTGTTGTTGTTGAGGTTGTCATTGGATCATATATTTTTTCATTAATTTAAAACGTGACATATTTATATTAATTTTCATTATCTTAGATCATATTTTGTATTCTGTTTGTACAATTCCAAAGATTTTTTGTTTAGTATCTATGATTCATTTCTGTAGAAATTATGTGATTGTGAATATACGATTTCTAGTCTTGATTTAAATATTATGGGCAACGTGAAGAAACAGCGTTTTGGTTGTCTTTGGAAGCTAGAGTCAGGGGTGGGATGTATGCATCGAATTTAAGGCTAATTGTTGCTTTGGAAAAAATATCGACTCAGGGTGCATGCGAATCTGCTTTTATTTATCGCGAAACAAACAAAAATAGTCTGTCAGACGAAAAGTGAATTAATTCGAAATAAGTTTTGACAAGCACGTCTGACGCGTCGAGTCAAAGAGTCCCCGAAGATGGACATCACAAACGTGAGAGAACGATTTTAGATATTAAAGAAAGAAAGAAAGAAAGAAAGAAAGAGTATGTTCAAAATAGATATATAATGAGAATAAAAAAGTAAAGAAAAAAGAACAATATAAAGAAGGGATATAAAAGGAAACCAGAAAGAAAGAAAAAGAAAGAAACCACGAAAAACAAACGAAAAAATATATAAAGTAAAATAAAAGGGTATTAAACAAAAAAGCAAAACATAAAGACGAAATGGGTTTTATATGAATGAAAGAAAGAAAGAAAGAAAGAAAGAAAGAAAGAAAGAAAGAAAGTAAGATTTGATTTTATACTGCATTCTTGGATAATTCTACGTAATTTGCAGAAAAAATATATTCATTTTTCTCAGCTTTTTAAAAAGAGAATTTGACATTAAAACAAACGGGATAAAAAAATCAAAATAATTGCTTATTTCTTCCATTATTTTGCTTTCAACGCAGTAAATTCAAAGAGATATGATGTAAATTCACATCGAAATATTGTTAAAAGCCATTTTATTTTAAACTTGAATGAACAAGTAATGTCATTTATGTTTTATTTTAAAGTCGCCAGCGACGGTTACAAATGTTTACCGATAGAAAATGATAAAGATGGTGGAACGCTGAAATTTTTAATTTCATTTTCTTTTAAACGCGTGTCTGGCCGTTTTGTTTTCCGATCTCATTCAGTTTCCTTCTGATTTTATGTTTGTTAATCAAATTAAATTATTTAAGTTAAATGAAAATTATTTTAATTAAATTATCTATGTGAAAGATAAAATAAAGATAGAAGTAAGTAGAATAAATAATAAGTCAATTTACACATCACGATAATTATAAATAATTGTTGCAAATATCTGCTGCCTTTATCTTTCTAACTTTTTTCTATATCCGTTTATAAAATTATAAAAAATCGTGGAATTAAATATTCTCAGGATTTTAATTTACAACATGTTTGATATTTGTTCAGAGGCAACAATATAAAATAATTAAATAACATAAAATAAATAAGTAGATTAGAATAAATCAATAACCAATTGATAATTTTGGATATTAAGATAAGATTATTAAGAACTTTCTGTGTCTAGCGTATTATGAATTATATATTTACTTAGGTTATTTATTTGAGTTTTTATGTTTTTATAGTAGAATTTAGCGAGAAAGTAGCGTAGAGCAGCAAAGAAATGATAAGGACTTCGCTTTGAGAGTTAAGATAATCTGCCAGATGGCATTATAACAGATTTTAATTTTGAACTGCGTCTCTTCGACATGAATGTTCAATTCATCCTTTCGAATGTTTCTTATAACTTTGATTTCTTAGTTTAATTGACACTCATCTTACAGACACGATTAACAAAGTGTGTATACGTTATTTTGTGCCATTCTTTTTATACCTACGAAAAGTTCTTCACCGGAAGAAGAACCTATACCAAAGGAATTCTGATGCTTGATCAGTTTTTGAGAAGCAGATAATGACAAGTTCTTTTCAGCAATTCTTCGTTCGAATGCGATGTATTTACATAAAACTGTTATTGTTAATTCCCTTCCTTTTCTGTATCATAGTGTGACAATAATAGTGTTAGAATCAACTCAAACCACAATAAAATAGAATTAAACTATCAGTCAGTCTCCTGTAGAACTGTGCAATATTTCACCTTTCCTTAATATGATTGTTCGGTAAACATTCACAGAAACGCTTTTCTATAATAGTCTTGACGTCAATGAATTTAAAGCGGCTTCTCTGGCTTATTGAATTGATTATTGAATGCAAATATTCGGTAATAAAAAATAGTTTTTGATCTTTCTTTCAAGCAAAGAATCTATTGTATATTGACAAATAAATACTGTCTGTATGTCGGCTAGAAAAGGAAAAAAAAAACGCGTCTATATAAAAAATAGTTTCCACCAGAAATATTGAATTTGATTCAATAAAAAAAATTATTCACACCATGCGTGAATTGCACGTCATCAGTAATTTTTTTTTTATTTTACTTACTGTGTCGTTTCTCACTTTTAGCGCTTACAACGAAGAGTAAGCAAAACAATATGGCGGAGAGGAAAATAAAATTAGAATGTAGTTATAGGATTAATTGTAAATGCTATTTGCAATTTACACTTTCTTTGTTTGTTTGGCATCATATCAACTCCTTATGGGTCGTTTAATGCCAAAATTTAATTTTCTTGGAATCATTAGTACTTCCTTCTACAGAAATGAATTCCTGGTAATATTTTTTTTTTAAATATATTGCAGTTAATTTTTTTATTATGCTAATATTTTTCTATCAAAATGTATTTTTATACTTTCATAGTTGGTTTGACCCCAATTTGGGGTTCATTATTTGCCCATAGCTGGGACCCTAACAAATGCGGCCACCGGACTGGGTTTGATGATGTCTTTGTGACTACGCAATGCCGTTTCTTGATATATAAAAAATACATATCGTTACTTTATAATAACCCTAGTACATAAATCGGGTACAAACACAATACTCTCACGTTGTCTTACACGCCATCTTAATGAAACCAGCGCCAGAAAAAATCAATCTATAACAACATACTGTACCACTAATAAGAGATTCAAATCCTTCGAAATAAGAAAAATCCTAATCAACAATACCAAAATCTCCAAGAAAAACAATTGTAAAGCACATTTACAAGTCTTCGAAGCCATCACAATTAAAAACCAAAAACACAACATAGAGGATTTAATACCCGCAAAAATATCTTAAACGTATTTAATAACTAATTCCCAAATGATAAAACCTCCCTGCCAATTGCTAATGAACTAATCCAAAACCACGGACTGAATATCCAAAAATATTATCTATAAAAATAAAAAGCAACCTACCTCAAAACAAAAGCATACAGCTATGATAACGGTTGACAACAACTGAAAGCGCTCGGCCAAACACCAAGGACTGGGTTCTTTTTCAACAACCTAGACCACCCAAAAACAAAGAAACTTGAGAGAAAGCAAGAAAAATCAAAAGAAGGAAAAATTCAACAATCTTTCATAACTAAGTACATATATATATATATATATATATATATATATATATATATATATATATATATATATAAACAAATACGTTGGTGGTAGTGATTATTCAAATTAGTTCTTTTTAATATAAAAATATAAAATAGTTTCAATTCATGAAGATTGTTCAATTTATAAATTTATATACAGAGCAATAATGAGGAAAAGAATAGCCATAATATGATCAGTTATCAATTTATGTCAACTGTTATATATATATATATATATATATATATATATATATATATATATATATATATCTTCAAAAATAGATGCAATCTACGCCTGCGAAAAAATTCAAATGATTCAATACTAAAATACAAGCCAGATATGGAACCAGAGAAACGAAACCATAATTAAATGGCCCATAAAAATTAGTTTAAATTGTTTTAAAAATAGTCATTTATTTTGCGCCAAACACTGAAAAATATATGTTTAGGTTTGTAAATATGTATGTGTATATATATGTAAGTGTATATGTATGTGTGTTTTGTATATATATATATATATATATATATATATATATATATATATATATATATATATATATATATATATATATATAATCTGAGGGGCTGATATCAATGCCCATTTATTTTTTTATTTTTCCATATTTCGCAACATTGTCCTGACTTCCGGTGTGAAGTTGAATTTGTCTTTGTGATTTCTAAATACTTTTGTCTTTCATAATCCATTATGAAAGCGTTTTTGTTCATAAATTTTTAACTTAATGTATGTCGTGTCTTTTACATGTTTTACATGTTTCTTCTTATTTCGAATATCGCGTCTCCTCATGCGTCATTCCTGTTTATTTAAGATATCGCGTCATTATTTAGTCGTTTCTTTCTTTTTTGTGTCGTTCTTTTTTACACTCAGATTTTCACTAGAAACCAGGAAAACGACAATTAATCTGCTACCGGGTATAGGAAATTAAAAAAAAAATAATAACCCAAACAGAGTTTTAATCTCTTGCAAAACTTAATATACACAATTCCCGAAAGTCCTCGTTGAAAACACAAATTTCCTTAAACATGAAAACAATAAATAAAAACCAAACTTTCTTGAAGCTATATACATAAAACAGTTGAAATCTAACCTGAAAAAATTAAGCTATGAAATCTCCACAAATATTCTTAAATGACTATAATTGATAACAGAAGCCATTGGTTTATACTAACGGCTTCTCATACTTAATACTTCGCGTTTTCACCCTCCCCTGCTCATGTGTGACGCCATGAGCTGTGGTGCGGTTTTCGCTTCTAGCGTCTTATATGCACGAGTTTGTCGTTGCTTGGAAATCTTCCATGTAAACATAAACAGACTATCATTATTGTTTTATCCGTGTATTGGTTAATATATTGTAATGTAATTGTCATCTTTAATAATGGCTTATGTAAGCCGAAAGCTTAGATTGGATTAAAAAATATGGATCAATATTGTGATTTTCTTTCTTCGTTTAATGATAATGTTATTAAGCTTATCAGACGTTATGAAAAGAATTTGCATAAAATAAATAGACAACACTTGCCTATATTATTTAATGAGACATGCATCAATGAAAACAATACTGCCTAAATACACAAACACACACAATATATATATATATATATATATATATATATATATATATATATATATATATATATATTTCCGAGAGATAAGGAGAAAAGAGTTCTTGCAATTAGATAGATAGATAGATAGATAGATATGAACAGACTGAGATAGATAGATAGATAGATAGATAGATAGATAGATAGATAGATAGATAGATAGATAGATAGATAGATCTACAGACAGACATGCGCATAAATGTACACATTGCTGAAAACATTTCCTAATATCTAGAAAAAATCAATGATTCTGTTGTCGGTGATTTAAGTTATATTTGGAAACCAACAATTTGTTGGTTGGAATGCATTGGTCTCAAAAGGCTTTTCACGCTTTGCTGTTTCATGTAAATATATATTGTGTTGTTTTTCACAACCGTTCTTCATCTTAAAGCATCTTCCTTCTGTGGAATGAATATTCCTTTTTCTTTTCTCTTTTATTAAAAGCATTTGTCTTCCCAGAATGAATGGAGACAAGTATTTACATATGGACGCTGCCAAACTATGTAGACATTTCTAAGTGGCGCGTGTCAAACACAACTGTTTGGTGTCTAAGCTTCTCAGCCAGCGCACAGGTTTCGGGGAGAAAATCTATCTTCATCGTATAATATGCGTCTCTGACTCGCTTTCTACTTCTCTCTTATTCTTTTACGCTTTCTCTTTCTCTCTCCGTCTGACTCTTTTCCTGTGTGATTAATGACGGACATCGTGAATTACACAGTAATTTGTACACCGGAAGACAAATCACTTTTTACCAGATGAAAAATGTATCTCTGCCGACATAATGTATAATATTGATATAACAGGAACTAGACTAAATACTAAAATTTGTCACTCTCTCCTTCTCTCATTTTATTACATTCACTATCACTATACATATAAACACACACACACAAACACACACACACACACACACACATATATATATATATATATATATATATATATATATATATATATATATATATATATATATGCTGACTTAACACAAAGAGATATTTCTTTCCTGGCAAAGTGAAATCGTTTTTTATCGATCGGCGAAACATATAAGTTCCTCTATAAGTTCGAATCCCTATATTTTATCGCTTTTGTATTACATATACATTGTCTCTATTTGTAAAATTTACTTCGATATTTAAGGTGCTCAAAACTAAATGCATGCTTATTTACCGATATTGGTAAAACATTGATTATTGTGAGTGCAATAGATCAAATCTCCGCTTTAGATTTTACATCTAAACTATATTAAAAATATAAACCATGCACTGTTTCAGATTTCAGATTTTATTAAACAAACAGATGAATAATTTTCTTTATAAATAAATTCAAAAGATATGTTCAGTTAAAATATATATAATTATCCCAATATCCGATATATCTTGATAAATTATTTGATTGTATTACATGTTCACATTGAATCCTGTTATTCTATGAAATTCAGCAGTTTTTCAACCACTGATTTCGTTAACGTGTCCATTGTTTAGAATAGAATTGACAATTATATATATCATTTTTTGCTTTCATCATAGAAACCTTTTTGCTTGAATAATGCTTTCTTATACACGTTAAAATTTGTTTGGATTAATATCTGGATTAATTGTCATTCCATGTCATTGTCTGGAATCTTTCTTGGTAGGATGGGCAATAGGCGTTATTTCAATCCATGTGTGCTCTTTTAGGCTTAAATTTTCATAATTTTGATGATTGGTACATTCAAAAAACGTCTTGACTATTAAGTTACTGTAATTATCGGCATTTATCTAAACACAATCATCAACATGAAAAAAACTATAATTTTATAGTTGGCAATACTTATAGTAAATATTTTACTCCCCGATTATTTTATCTTTGGAATGAACAGACAAACTCAGTGCAGTTCATCACAAAAATTGCTATTGAGAAATCAGTGTTCGTATAATTCATTGTGCAATTTACATATTTCTCTGTAATATTTACTAACATCTGATGTTTCTATTGCTTTCATCTTATTTAAATAACGTTATTAATTTTCTTGCTGATAAACGTCTTGATTGCTATCCTTTTCACTTTATCCGCTTTACTTGGCATTCACAAAACAGTTTTTCCTTTTTTTTTTTTTAGTCACTCCCAACCTTATATATATATATATATATATATATATATATATATATATATATATAATTATTATTTATAAAAAAAATTATAACATAAATATGTTATAAAATCACTACATAAATAGCCTTTTTTGTTTCAACACCCTCGGTGTCTTATCAAGTGATGATGTTGAAGATAAAATAAATGGTTATTGGAATTCATTCCGTATATACCAATTATATACTTGTATATATATATATATATATATATATATGTCAAGGAAAAACAATAGGAAAACTTAGGTTAAGCCGACGCGTTTTAACCAGTGTAAACTTTTCAAGGCAAATATCGAAATGTATTTATTGAATAAATTATTTCGTTAAAAAAAAATTTGCTTGAAGATGGAACAGAGCTTACTTTAACTCAATTTAATTCAAATAATTATATTGTAGTTTTCGGCTCTTGTTTTGAAACGTGAGACCTCTTCTGTCGCGATTTGGAATCATATTTTTAAATTAATAACTATATATATATATATATATATATATATATATATATATATATATATATATATATATATATTAAAAATTAATACACATATGTTATTTGTCACTTACCTGATTGATGTTATATTCACATCTAAACCAGTATCCCTATTCTCTATTTGACGAGCCGTTGTACCGCCCACTCATCAGGACTTATTAGTATGCAAAAAATTCTCATAATACAGTGAACTATATATATATATATATATATATATATATATATATATATATATATATATATATATATATATCTGTGAGTGTATGTGTGTGTGTGTGCTTGTATCGTTCGAGAAAATTTATCGCGCCAGAATGTATTTGAATATTGCTGTCCCATCTGGTCAAGTATTTCTCTGGTGTATCTAGATATACTTGAGAAAATTCAAAGAAGATTTTGTATTATTTTTAGTCTTGACCTGACCTTTCGGCTTCATACAAATCCCACCGTCGTAACATATCTTTACCTTATCCTTTCTTCATGATATCTATTCTACTGATCTTTTGCATTTGCTAACACGACTTTATGAATTTAAATGCCGTACTAGATTAGCAGCTAGGTCTCAACATTTTACAGTTGAAATTGCTTGACGAAAATGTAAATTCTATTCTAATAGTTTATATATATATATATATATATATATATATTAACTGATTTAATTATACGGTTCCTTTGCTACACAGGAATTACCACGTTTCAAAAACCGAAGCTAAAAATTAAAATTTAATTATATAATTATATTAAAAAACATTAGTTCTTTTTCATCTTCAAGCGAATTTTGGAGTAACTTATTTTAAAATTTACGTAGTTTTCAAAGCATTTACATTCAAATCTTTTTTGTTTCCAATGATTCAAAGAAATCAAATCATTTAGACAGGGGCGGTAGCGTGTTCATTTTTATTAACAATTATTGTATCAATTATGAGTTACGTTCCAAAAACAGGTTAAGTCTAGGCAGAGTAGGGGTGCATTTATCTACGAATTATAACATCTGTTCAACGCATGTCGTCTGTTTTTTTTTATCAACGATAAAAAGTTTTTCGGCATTTTTTCCTTTAAATTCATACTTGTATACATTAAAAGCGTTTTGGATTAGAATACATTATATTGAACTACAATTTTAAAGTATTATTTTTACTTTTACTTACTGATAAACTATATTTCTTTTTTAAACAAATAAATGTAATAGAATTACTTAAATTATTTAAAAATTATTATTACATATCCAATATAAGTATGCATATTACCAGCCTCATTTTTTTAAATTATTTTATTTTATTTTTAAATAATATTTAAGGAAAATTTTTGACAATGTCGGCAAAGAATAGCTATTTCATTTCTTTGATTGAGTAAATTTTTATTTTTTATAAACTTTGTAATATATAGTTTCTCATGTATGCACAAAAGACATGGGTCATTTAATGACCAACATATTGTAGCTTTTCTTATTAATTTCACTTTACTGTAGGTGTTTTATTGGTTTCTTTTAAATACCAGAAATATTTCGATAGTGACCTCTGATTGCGATATTTATTTATCCTAAATGAACTTTGATGTTGATTGAATCTTTTTTTGAACTCATGGCTTGTGCAACCTATATAGATTTTTATGTTTTTTTTTATTCTCAATAGATGAGATATTGCATTGGTAGACTAATGATTCCGTGCGACATTTATTTTGTAGAGGACAGTTATGAGGATTTCTATAGTTACAGTTTATATGTGCATGTGTGTGTGTGTTTAGATCAATAGAAAAAATATATATATAGGTAGATAGATAGAGAGCGAGAGAAGGAGTTATATATGTGTATGCAGAACCATGAATGTGTGTTCTCTTTACATTTTCACTATCAGTGATACGCAGCATTAGGCAAACCGACTTCCATTCTCTTTTACTGCTGTATTATGCAGCTGCAATTAAATTTGCATCAGTGTAAATGTCAAAAAAAAAACGGTTTAATATTTCTAAAAGCTTTGTTCGTCCTTGCTTTCACATACGACATGTTATAATAGTATAATGTTAATTATTATTTCTATATGCCTCATCTCCACAACATCCTACCGTTTTTAGCTCTTACTAATATTTATAACACATCCCTTTTCGTAAATTCTTTTGGTGATGGACAACAACTACACTGGCTAAGTGAAAATGTTTTATACAAAACTTGCACACACACACACGGGCTTGACTTTCAGTTTACTTTATATATATTTAATTAACTTGTTTTGAACAGACATATAGAAAATCTTGTTGGTTTATAAATGAGATAATACGCCTGTGTGGTACACTCTTCTGGCTTCCAGTGAACTTTGATCTTCAAAATGTTAATTGCAATGCCAATCATTATACTCTGCCTCTTAAGAAGCTGTTATTTTATTGTCCTCTTTCCTCGATAATTTTTCCCAGTAATTCCTTGCATCTTAGTGGCTTCATCGCCATGATTGGGGTGAAATGAATCTATTTATTGATCTATATCTCTATCTATCAATGTAAATACACACACACACACACACACACACACACACACACACATATATATATATATATATATATATATATATATATATTGACGTGCTATACCATTTAGCGACAGAGGAAGCCTCTTGTCTTGTTTTGGGGGTGGGCATCAATCGAACTGGCAAAGTGAAAGAGTTTTATACAATACTTGTAAACATTCATACGCACACACGAACTTCAATTTCATTCTATTTTATATATACATTTAATTAACTTGTTTCGAAAAGACATATAGAAACTCTTGTAGTTTTATAAATGAGATGGTATGCTTTTCTCAAATGTGTAAATCGTTTTGACTCGATTTCAGCTAACAGTGAAACAACCTACGTTCATGAAATTTCCAGAACTGAAATTGGTACTACGATACACATACGTGATTCCTTTAGTGTCTCCTTATGGAATTAATGGAGATTAGCGCACTTTCCTTGCCAAATAGATTGGCTTCGATGTGTAAAGAACTAATGAAAAATGTCACGAACATTCACCTTCCTTCTTTTTTTTTCAGACAGGTATTTTTATCCGTTCAATAATGTTCCTGATTGCTATGGATTTTCCAATTTTAGGCATAGTTTATTTAATGGGATCTGAATTGCGTCTTTTATATAAAAGAATATTCCCAGACCATTTCAACACCAACATCAGCAGGCCAACACAAGTAACGGAAAATATTCCGAATTGTAATCATCGAAGGAACAACGCATGACTTTCCGCTTGCGAATTTTGGATAGTATAATATTTCAACCGTATTTCTCTTAAGACAAAGATGAAACGTGTCAATTGGTAAATTTTCCGTTGTGTATCGTTACATATAAACACGTTTTATGTACTCTTCAAACACAATTTGATGAAGATTTACTGTGGGATTCCATGAGACAATCAACTTCTACGACGACGACGACAGTAACTAACTGAGATATTTATGGCCTTATGATGTTCTATCTACGACTCTAAATTTTCTAAAGCCCTTAGGCCTACATATTGAATTGTTTTAGGGGATGTGCATAGTGTGTATTACCACATTCAACGATAAAATAAAGGCTCTATTTGCATGACCCAGCAATAATGATGATGGGAGAAATGTTCCGAAGAGAACTTCACTGAATGTTATTTATGCAGTAATATTGGAAAGCATTTATACCTTCGGACATGTCTTCTGTAATCAATATTGTAAACAATTAACCGAGATGGCTTACTAATAATTCTCATCATCGTATGTTTTTTTATATTATTCTACCAGATTAAATTATGACTGAGAAATTATAAGCTTTACACCATGGACCTGTGGTTAACGAGCATGTTTCGTAGAGCATTATTAATGTAAAGATTTCCATCGTGTTTGACTCAACATTAAACTTTGTGTCAGATTTTAATAAATATAATTAATAACACTACATCAACCGCATCATGAATTTGATTTGATGTGTAAACTTAAAACAAATAATGCAATTATTTCTGTTATGGAATGATGCAGCCCAATATCCCTTTTGAAACCATTCGTTAACTTAAAGATTTCATACTCGTTTTTAATTCTCGGATATCTCTGTAACTGGGATGTCTAATGAGTAAATACAGCATTGTTATGGGAATGGTGTAAATTTCCTTAGGAAACTAGTGACACAGGTAAAATCTACGAAGTTTGATATTCAGACGATAGCAAAAGGCACAAACAAATAACCTGCGCCAATCTCGATTAGTTCCCTAGTAAAATAGGATTTCTGAAATAGGAGAGGTAAGACCCCATCCCACAAAATAACTATTTCGTAGGTGCTTGCAGATTCTGCTATCAATGACCAATTTTTACTTATACAGCGAAATATAGACACAACCTACTTTTCCCTATAACCATAAGTATAAAAACAACCTGTGTTTACCTATCACCTCATGAATTAAGACGAAAATATTTTCCTATATATTCAAGTATAAAAACGGCCAGTCAATATCCTCAGTTACAATCGTTTCCAATGTTAATATATAGAAATTAAATACATATTCTAGAATACACACGACTAATCTTTAACCCGTGATTCAAGTATCAACATTGTCTGATTATTTATAGAGTAAAATATGAACAAGACATATGTTTATTTCTAGACGCAAGTATAATAAGAATTATTATAATTTTAAATAAACCAACATAAGTTGATATGCCGTAAAGTTAATCAAACAACGTCAGCTTAAAAATATCAAGTACGATATGTGTAGATTTCTTAAAATTCTAAGCCAAATCCAGTTCCTAAATACTGACCAAATGATAAAACATAACAGTTTTTAATTTCTTCTTCGTTGGAGTGAGAATGTTTTTCAATTTCTCTTATTTAAAAATCTATTATAGCCGCTTACCACAGCATCGGACATGCGGCCATATTTTGTACTGAACCAAGATGAGCAAAATAAAATATAAACGAAAGTAAATGATAAAAATATTCAGAAACTGTTCCAGAATCTAATATCAGAAATGCTATTTAATCTGGACTGCAGGCCTAGGTGTGTGTTCGGTTAAAGAGCAACTTTCAGCAAATACTTCATTGGCTATGACGCCATGACTGTCGTCATTCACTACTTTATCATTTTACAACGAAACTGACTTGGTTAAAGTCAAACAGATGTCAACAATAGAATGACGACGTAATTAAGCCAAATAATGCTTTCAGCTTCGACGCCATTGCCGTACTGTTAACTATCCCAACATTGGATCGATTATTCTGAAGTGCAAGATAGTTGGCACCACCAAAAACCTTTTTCAAACCGGCTCTAAACGAAACATTTCTTCACATGAAATTAGCAAGATACTAAGAGAATAAAAAAAAGCGAAACGAAAAAGAAAAAAAAGCAAGAACGGAAATGCAGCGTGATTTAAGAGCAGCTGGAATATTGATTGCCAAAAGACATATTCGTAATCGACTACACACAGATGGTTTAAATAGCGTAACCCACGGGAAATAAATTCTTGAGACAAAACTTCTGAGTTCTTAGATGGAGTTCACTCGAGAGCATTTAATAATGTCTAATAATCTTTGGGAAATAATTTTCGGCTTTCAAGAAACGAAAATAGAATCTTTAGTCACAAGCCAGTTCAAAATATATGAAGCAGTGAAGAACACAAATGAAATACCATTCTTGAATCATTTAGCAAGAAACAGTAACTAGGAAAAAGCTTGTGCGAAACAAAACAAGACAATAGAGTGGCCTATATGACACCAGCGGATGTGATCTGATCGGCTGTTAAGGTTTCAATCCTGGATCACGACTATCGAGCGCTCTGAGCAGACAATCGCTCCCTAACAACGGTATGTCTAAGATGGGGGAGTTGAATTTTCCCTCAGTCGTTACCGATCGGATATCAAAATTAAAATTTACCAGTTTTCAAGTTTTCAAGATAAAGTATATCATTGCAGCATATACCAGATACCAAGTTCTTTCTGGAGGTGCAGCTTTTTTCCAGTCAAACATTTGTAGATTAAAAAATAAGTCTTTCGACACCGTCACCCAAGAAATAAAAACATGAGACTTTTGTCGCAGGAAGCAAATTTGATTTTGAATGTAACCTATTGCTATAGACTCGCGAAGCAGAGATAGAGCGAGATTGGGGTAGGTGAACAATCTAACGGTTGT